>CACSLK010026813.1:59866-82219 GCA_902706635.1 Striga hermonthica | reverse complement strand
TTTTTTTTTCGAGTGTCGAACGCGTTATTTATATTAACAGGAGGGCCCGGCGTGGAAAAGAACATGTGCCGCGGCGCGGCGCTTCGCCGCGGCGTGACGCAAGGAAATTTGGCCTCTGTCGACCTCGTGCTAGTGGCGCGGCGTGGGAAAAGGGGCGCATCGCGGCGCGAGGCTATGGCACGGCGTGGGAGAAGGGCGCATCACGGCGCGAGGAACTCATCTGCCGCGGCCTGGAGTCTGACGCGGCGTGGCGCTGAAAGATCTGGGCTCTGACGGGGTCGTGGCGGCTGCGCGGCGCGATGGGCGCTCTTGCCGCGGCATGGGAGTGCTTCATGGCGCTGAGGGAGCTTGTGTCGCGCCGCGGAGGTGTTGCCGCGCCGCGGCGCGCGGGACTGCTGGCACACTTTGCTTCTTGAGCTCGTTTGGACTCGTCCGAACTCGGAATTCTATTCCGTTTTTTCCTACGCGTCGCTAACGAGCTCCTCTTTCTAATGGTGTCAGCTTCCACAAAAGATTCCCGAAAACCTGTTCTCCCGGGATCTCCAAACTACACACCAAAAACAAAAAGAGAACAGAAAAAAAACGGAAAACAAACGGAAAACTCCGCAACACTCATATGAACGCAAAACACATAATAAATGAAAAAAGATCCTAAAACCACCTAAAAGACTCGATACAGGGGAAAAACAACTGTAAAATAATGACTAAAAATGACAAAAAATGAGACAAACAATTCCCCCACACTAAAACCTCTGTTCTTCCCGGACAAAAACAAAAGAAAACAACTAGACACGAGCATGGATACGGTTTCAAATAAGAAAAATCTCAAAATGCCTAATTCAATTGAGTCGAATTCCAACGACTGTACGGCCATATGCCTCAAATATCAACTTGACCTCGAAATGACAAACTCTCAAAACATAGATCATCATATACGCCTCACTCATTTTCTTACATGAATATATGATAGGTACGCTCAAAATTGGCCAATATTCAAGTTTCAACATATGCTTGTCAATCGTTTAAATTACTCGAAGACAATCAAAGCTCAAAATATGCGAATCAAGAGGACTTCACGGGTTGTAATGCGGGTCTAGGGATATAAATTACTCGAATTCTCCGCTACCAAACTGGAATAAACAATATAGCACATCACCATCCACCAAACAACTCCACAAACAACACCTCACTGCTCTAATCGAATTGCAACATCACTTGACCCAGTTTTTCATTTTTTTTTCTTCTTTTTTTTAAATATATATTTTTTTCGGAGAGTAACTTTCTCCGAACAAGATCGAATCAAAAGGACAACATTATGTAGGTGTGAACATTGGAGGTCATCCAAGTGTCCTACAGTAGTTTCCAAATGCTCATTACCCGTCAACATGAATCGACTAGTAAGAGGAGCAGAATCCATTCGAATCGCCCTGTGAGCTCTCATGTTTTTTTTTTTATTCTTCTTTTTTTTTTTTCAACAGGTCAAGCAAATAAAATGCAACTCAAATTTCCACCATATTCATAAATGCCACCAATCCCCCAGTCATCACACAAATCAGTCAATAGGTTGACAAGAAAAGGTTTTGAGCTCAAAGGGCTACTAGTGGAATAAATTTTAGGACCAAAGAACAAGGCAGAAAGAGAGCTAATCAACAAAACGCCTCAATCACTTTCGCAATTTTAAACTCTAATCAATTCCTTTCAAACAAACTCAAGGCAAGTTCTAATCATGCAAGAATACGACCAATATCTCACAAGAAGAAAAAGTAAGGCTCAAAATCTCACGAGGCAAATAGATGTCACTCAAAGCAACCAAGCAAATACCGAGGCAATGACCACACGTCCGTCATCACAACTTCCCAATCTCATCAAACATTTATCAACCATTCATATACACATGCTCAACGACACAAAAACCTAAAGCTAGACCGGTCCACCACATAAACATGTAAAATCCAAATAGACTCCCCCACACTTAGAATGAGGCAATGACCTCATTGCTTCAACACAAAACCGGAGGTCACATAATAGGACCTAACATTTTTATGTAATGAACCAAACTAGCAGTTAACACAAGACACAAACTCAAAAGAAAAGACAAAAGAAAGAAACCACTCAAAAAGAGAAAATAAGAAAAGGGTGTGCAAACCGAAGTGCCTCGAGGAGAAATAGCATGCATGTGCAAGTCACTCGCCTATACTCAACCTCGAAACTCGTTATTCCTCTTGCTCAAGCTCGCAAATAGCACCTGTCGAGAAAAACACAAAAGAACTCCCAACTCCAATTATTAAAATATAAAACTAAAAGAGCAAAAAGAAAAATATCTAGAAAGCAGTAAATTTCATGGGTTGCCTCCCAAGAAGCGCTTGTTTAACGTCATTAGCTTGACGAAACCTGAAGAGAACTCAGCCGGGATCTAAGAAGAAGTGACGATCATGCCACGCCTTTGTATTCTCAAGAAGTAGCAACACTGGCACTAAGTCCATAAGGCGGGCACAGTGGATTTCAGTGGCAGTGTTCTGGGTGAAGCGGGTCCGGGCACGAGCAATACCCAACCCAAAACGTAGAGCTTTTCCCACATAAGCTCTGTCGTCAACCTCCGGAAGTATGAGCTCATCAGTGGAGCAAGTCGCACTAAATCCCACCCACTTCGTAACACAGTGTAGCGGCCTCGGAGACGGGTGCTCAAATTCGGAGATGAGAGGAGGGACTTGAGAATCAAGCCCGTATGTCTCTCCCTCTGAAATATCATCAACGTCTCGCTGGGGATTATCATCCTCTTCTTCGGCCGCACACATTTGCTTCATCGTACGGGCTCGAGTATCAAGCCAAAAGTGGGGGTCTTCGACTGGTGCCTCGATTGAGTCGGTATGTGCTGTAAAGGTCAATATCTTCGTGCTCAGTCTAGCACATCCGAGCTCAATGTCCACATCTCGAGTGGTTAGGGCATATATGCGAGCAAGGATAAGGTCGAGCTTTTCATCGAACGACAAAGCAGTCTCCCGAGGCTCGTCCCTATGTATAGGTTCGCCTTGAGCGGTGGGCTCGGGAGTGACATTGGTAACTCGATCTTCTAAGGCTTGCACGCGCTCTACAAGTTCCTCGATTCTGGACTCAAGGTTGCTCCTACGGACCACTTGGGATGCCAAAAGAGTGAGGACCTGGTCGAGCTTTGCATTATACTCTGAGGAATCCTCGAGGGACTCACATGTCTGCTCGACAGGCCCGTAATCCCACTGCTTCTCGTAGGGATATGATAAAGTCTGGCCTAAGTCCCCAGAATCATAGTAAGGAGGTGGTAGGGCACACTGGGCTACGGTTTCTTCTTCCTGAGCTAACCGAGATGTTGCAAATTCGTAGATACAGTCGTGCTTCTCGTTGAACTCGTGGGACTCATAATGTTGCTCGACCGAGAAGGGACCCAGTACTGCTCGGAAGAGTAGGGATAAGACTGGTTGTAGTACCCGGTATGATAGCTCGGCTCATTAACCCAAGAATGGATGTGCGGTGGTGGGTAGACACAGTTGTAGTTCATATCTCCTGCACACCAAAATAGAACAACCCAAACGTAGCCACGAAAAAGAGAAAACAAAGATAACAAAAACAAAATAGACAAAAAGAAAGCAAAGAATCACAAAAGGAAGAACAAAAACACGAAGAACACAAAATAAGAGAAATACAGAAAATAAAATCAATACCAAAACCAAATATCCTACTTGCCTTCCCCAGCAACGGCGCCAAATTTGTTGTGTACAAAATATTCTTTTTACAGAGTACCGAATCGAAATATTCGTTCCCCGGGTCGATCTAACGAGGAAGGCGGTTCGGAATTTACAAATGGTATTGACAACACATAAAAGTAAAATAAATCCTAAACAGTCTAATCAAATAGCAGATTGGATGATTTATCAGCTAAGAAATAAAGGACAAAAATAAAATATAAATCTACCTAAAAATGCAGACGAAACAAAGATGAAAAGCTAGGGAGTCGGGGATGATTAGTTCAAGTTCTACCAAATCCGGTCAATTCATTGTTCGGTTCGAGATTGACACTCTCGCTTAGACATCTAGCGGTTTTCTCCCAATAACTCTTCGTAACAAGGGATAGAACATAGACGAACAAGTTCTAGCATACAACACAGGCCAATTATCCCAATCCCAATAACTTTTCATAACAAGGAACAGGTCATTGACAAGTGCGTATTTCACCCTAAAACATGTAGATTAGTCAATTACGACATCGTCTACCTCATGTGAGCCTAAGTCTACGACTTCTCCCCTTTCGGTTCAAAAAGTCGCTAATTTAACAAGAAGAGTATTAATCGACTAATCACATAGAATCAACAAAACCCTAACTCGACTAATCAACATTCAATTGTTACCAATTGCAAGATCGAAGTGTCACTCTTCGATTATATCAATCAATCAAGCAAGAATATATCAATCCCTAATCGAAACAACTCACATAAGTATGAACAAATTCAAGCCCGAGAGATGCGAATTAAACAAGAACAATCATTCCCCTATCCCTAGCAAAAAGAATTAGCTATGTAAATCGAGTTCAACACACATAATCATTCTTCTCAAATCAATTAACCATTGTTCATGAATTAATAAAAGAGAGAAAAACTTACAAATCATTCCAAATTCAAGTGTTGAATTGAATTACAAGCTTAATTCCCTAAATACTAGGAAAAAGAGAAAGAAAAATGGAAGAAGAAGATTATAAGAAGAAGAAGAAACGAAAAGGAAGAAGAAGGGTGGAAAAGAGGAGTTTTTGTGTTTTCTCGGGCCCGAGGGTTTTCACCCCGGTCGAGAGTTATTTTTTTTTTCGAGTGTCGAACGCAATATTTATATTAACAAGAGGGCCCGACGTGGAAAAGAACATGTGCTGCGGCATGACGCAAGGAAATCTGGCCTCTGTCGACCTCGTGCTAGTGGCGCGGCGTGGGAAAAGGGGCGCATCGCGGCGCGAGGCTATGGCACGGCGTGGGAGAAGGGCGCATCGCTGCGCGAGGAACTCATCTGCCGCGGCGTAGAGTCTGACGCGGCGTGGCGCATAAAGATCTGGGCTCTGACGGGGTCGTGGCGGCTGCGCGGCGCGATGGGCACTCTTGCCGCGGCATGGGAGTGCTTCACGGTGCGGAGGGAGCTTGTGTCGCGCCGCGGAGGTGTTTCCGCGCCGCGGCGCGCGGGACTGCTGGCACACTTCACTTCTCGAGCTCGTTTGGACTCGTCTGAACTCGGAATTCGATTCCGTTTTTTTGCTAATTCCGTTTTTTCCTACGCGTCCCTAACGAGCTCCTCTTTCTAATGGTGTCAGCTTCCCCAAAAGATTCCCGAAAACCTGTTCTCCCGGGATCTCCAAACTACACACCAAAAACAAAAAGAGAACAGAAAAAAAAAACGGAAAACAAACGGAAAACTCCGCAATACTCAAATGAACGCAAAACACATAATAAATGACAAAAAGATCCTAAAACCACCTAAACGACTCGATAGAGGGGAAAAACAATTGTAAAATAATGACTAAAAATGACACAAAAATGGGACAAAAAATTGTGGCGCCCCAGAAATATTCGAAATAATTATGTTGTAATAAGCTTCTTAATGTAAGCTAATGAATAAATAATTGTAAATTAGTTTCCAAGAGTAAACTATGTTATTTAAAGTTAGAATAATGAAATATTCGGATCAGATTTTTACATTAAATCTGAATGCATATATATGTTAGCTTAAGTCTCGGAAAACTTTTCCTTCATAAGTTAAAGAAAAATTATTTTAAGTTGGGATAGGATCGAGTCTAAGTATATTCGAATAATTATAATAATTAAAGGAAATAGAACCCCAAACCAAAGTCGAATCGAACTCAAAACGAGCCGAGGCCCAATGATCGCGCGCAACCCAGCACAACCGACAGCCGCGGCCAGTAAGCCCGACAGCGTGGCCCAGTGCGCCCGCGAGCCCCAGTAGTGCAGCCCAGTGCGCGCCCTAGCAGCACAGCCTAGTGCGCGCCCCAGCAGCGCAGCCCAACAGCGCTGCCCAGCGAGGCCCGCCAGCGCAACCCAGTGCCCAGCCAGGGCCCAAATGAAGCCCAACGAGTTTTCAGCTCATTTCTTCGGTCAAAATCAATTTTGACTTGAGCTAGACTTAGGATAACATCTGATTAACCTTACCCTATCCTCCCTTGGCACCAAAACCGAGAAGAGATGGGTGATGTGTGGAGAAAAGGCAAAAATTTCCATTATTTTAAGACAAATTGAAGGGGTTTCGTCATTATTTGAACCCCAACTTTAGAGAGAGACCAGAGCTTGTTCTAACACTTAGAAAAATTCCACAAAACTCATAAAAGTACGATTATAGTTTGGTGAGCCTTCTTTGAGCCTAAATCTTGCACATCGAGTCTATACCAATCGTAAGAAGGTGATTCTCTTCAAGTTATCTTGTGTTATATTAAAACCATAAGTCATTTACTATCTAAGGATCACTACTACTCAGCCTTCATATCCTTTCACTCAACCAAGAGTCGTCGTTACCGAGAGACCCTGTAGGAACGACCGAGAGCTTCTTGTGTTTCACTTTCAAAATTCTTTGAAGGTAAACGCTTCTCAAAGCCCTTTTTCTATCTAAGCATGATATTTTAAGGATTAGCAAGCATTAAAATCGAGTCATGAACAAGTAGTACGTAGGTTTTCGATTTTAGAATCAATTAAGGCTGAGGAATAGTGGATTCTTGCCTACTATTATGAATAATCGCGCAATAAAGGCCTTCGACTAAACACGATAGGTTGTGACTAAAGACGCTTTCAGGGCCTTCTTTTAGACATGGTTGTATGATAAACACGCACTGATGGTCTTGCTTAAACACACAATTGAACAAAACGTTCTTTTTCTATTAACCACTCGACATATCAAAACAATGGGAGAAGTATTTATAGATCCTAATTAAGTCTAATCCTATTCTAACTAGTTGTTGATATGGTTTTCGGTAAACCATGTTATTATTACTCATTGGTTAATGATACTCAATAATCAGAAGAGTATTTTCTCTTAAAGGGGTGACATGCTCATGAATTCCGAAGTACTCACATATCGGGCACAGATAGATTAAGAACCGACATCCTCATCAACTAAATCGACGTCTCATATTGGTTACGACATGTCGGTTGTGACACGTCGGTTATGACTTATCGAGCTGATATCTATAACTTGCCGATCCGACATCGTAAGGCGGTGCCAACTCAACACAAGTCATCATTGCGCCTTGCCAGGTGGCGTACAACGAGAATGAATGGCGGTAAGCCGCCATTCACTTTTCTAATATAATGATTACATTTTTTATAAATGTTGTACATTAATATAAAAGAAGAGAAGAAAACTCTCTGGACTGATATATACAAAAAAAACACAATAATAAAACGAGAACTCTGCTTTTCGACTTTCTTGATCTTCATTTACTTTGTTCAAGTACCCAGTGTAACTTTATTGTATTACCATTGTTAATTGTCATATAACAACAATTTGGCGCTAGAGGAAGGGCAGCTCATAGTATTTTTGAGGTTAACTTTCGCTGTTATAACCGCATATTCACTCAAATTCGTCATGTCGCAATCTGGTCGAGACCATGCTTCTCATCCTGGTCAAAGCCAATATACCCATCATTCCCCGAGGCGTTCAACACCACCTCCTCCGGTCACGAATATCACGAACTTTCTCCAAAACTCGGAGTTTATTCAAGGTTTAACTTCTCTCATAGCTCGAGCCATGCCCAGACACTCGAGTACTATACCTGTATCTATACCGTTTCCTACGAATCCCACAGAACACCCAAATCAAACTCGTCATAATCCTGAAAAACATGCAGCGACATTGCATGCTACGTCACAACCACACCATACTTTTCCACATCGAGAGGAGTTAACTCGTATAACCGCTAATCCAGTAATGAACAACCAGACTGCGGAGCAATCCCCTGTTCAAGAGATGACTGCTGAAAGCCACTCTGCTCATCGTCAAAGAATTCCATCGCGTCCTAGACCTACCTCACCGGTGCCTCGTGATCGTGAAGATTTACGGCGTCAGATTGAACGAAATCGTATGTCAAGACATAGTGCAGAAGAAATCGAGGTTCTTCGTAAAAGATTGGCTGAAATTGAGTCTCGACAGAAGTCACAAGAAGATTCTCCCCGACATGTCTTAACGTCGGGAAATGTTATCATTGAAGCTGATTCACCTTTAGCTCCAGAACTTACTGCGGAGGCACTCCCTGCCAAGGTAAAAATCCCACAAATCGGCATGTACGATGGAACTTCAGATCCAGATTCGCACTTAGGTCATTATACATCGTGGTTGGATTTGCACGGAGCTTCGGATGCTTTGAGATGTCAGATGTTTTCCCTTACACTGGGGCCACGGGCACAAAAATGGTATTATACTCTTCCACATCATTCAATTTGGAAGTGGCAACAGTTATGTGCAGCTTTTCGATCACACTTCATCAGAGCTCAAGTTTGTCTTATCCCAAAATAATCGATCACTAATATCGTGCAAAAGGATGAGGAAACTGTAAAGGACTACATATCTCGGTTTAACGACCGAATTCAAAACATGGAGCCATGTCACCCTGAGACCCTACTAGTGACCGCAATTGCTGGATTGAAGCCCAATTCGATGTTTCGTTGGACCTTATGCTAGAACAAGCCGGCAACTTTTCAAGAATTCCTCGTACGAGCTCAACAATTCATTATCACCGAGGAATCCATGTCGGTTTCTAGTTTTGACATCTCGGTAAAAGAAAACAAGACTGAGTCAGATGCAAAAAAGAAGAATAAGAAGAATTTTGGGAAAGCGCAATATCGGAACTACTCAAAAGGGTATGAAGATACTCTGGAATCCAGGGCTGCTCGAGATCAATATGTCGACAACGTAAGGACAGGATATCAAACCGTTTATTCGGCCAGAGCCGCCACAATTTTTGAAGAACTGAAAGAAAAGGGGATTATTCCTGATCCGAAGCCGGTAAGAACTCCTGAAGACAAGCTTGACAAAACTCGATACTGTACGTACCATAAATCCCTGGGACATAATACCGATGAATGTCTCTGTCTCTTATCGGCCCTTCTACGTTTAATTGGTCTGCCTCAACTTAATCTCCAGAAAGGAAGACCCGAAGATCTTTCAGATGATGAAGATGATGACAATTGAGCTGTTAACCCGAAAAGAGTCCGTGCAAACGATAAGGAAGTTTTCACATTTTCTACCCTTGCCAGGACTTCGATCGCCAATTGCAGAAAACCCAAACCATATGACGCATTGAATCCTTCTCGTTGCATACCTCGAGTAAATTCTAATACTAAACAATTGGACACTTCTCGGCGAAAAGCTAAAGCTTATGTTAGGGAAGCACAGAATGCCGGGAAACAAGTTATGAACGTTGATCTTCGAGATACTATTAACAAACGAAATTGCTCCATCACATTCAACATCAAAGATGCCAACCTGTTTTCTCATCCTCATTCAGACGCTCTCATAATTACTGCTCCGATTGGAGGAATCCCTGTTCATCAAATTATGGTTGATACTGGAGCATATTCAAGTATTTTGATGTTCCGCACTTTCAAGAAGATGGGATTGGATCCTGCAGATATTAGGCCCTGTAACGATCAGATTCAAGGTTTTAATGGAAGTATTTCTTGCCCTATTGGTGAGATATTACTCCCTATACGATTTGGTGGCTTTGGACCAAAATCCAAGATCATTATGGAAACCTTCAAAGTCTTGGATGTTCAAAATGAGTACAATGTTGTTGTAGGGCAAACTACTCTTTACAAAACTCCGCGCTGTTGTGTCAATTTTTCATTATGCCTTGAAGTTCCCCACCATTGAACGAGAAGGCACTCACTATGGAGATCAACAGGAGGCGCGAAGTCTGACGTTGCTCTCAACTTCAAGTAACTTTCATGTATGCGAAGTACAGGAGACTGATACCTCTATAGAGTTAAAAGATCCAATCCTTCCTGATTTTAAAATGACAGATCAATCTGTTTCAAATACCGACATCTCCTCTGTCCCTGATACCGATATCATTGAGACGTCGGATTTGCTTGAAACCTCGGATGGAGGCCTCGACCAAGGACAACCTCTTTCAGTGGAGGATATGATGGTGCATGAAGATATAGATCCAAGGATGCAATTCAAAGATAAGAGTCATCACATTCGGGCAGAACCAGTTGAAGATGTCGAAATTATTTACGTGGATGAACTAACTCAAGAAAAATCATTGCGCATTGGGGCTAATCTTCAAGAACCTATACGTTCGCACTTAATTCAATTTCTTCGGTCGAATTCTGACGTATTCGCTTGGAAGAACGAAGACATGAAGGGAATAGACCCACAAAAAGCATGCCATCGGTTGAATTTGGATAAGACTGTCAAGCCAGTCATACAAAAACGCCGGAAATTCGGACCAGATCGTCAGAAAGCGTTGGAAGAAGAAGTGAACAAGCTTATAGACAACAAGTTCGTTAAGGAAGCCAAATATCCGACGTGGATATCAAATCCTGTTTTGGTCAAGAAAAGTAGTGGCCTGTGGCGCTTATGTATTGACTTCTCAGATCTAAACCAAGCATGTCCGAAAGATAGTTATCCAATTCCACATATCGATTACATGGTAGACGCCACAGCGGAAATCAACTCATGAGTTTTTTGGATGCCTATTCTGGTTACAATCAAATCCCCATGCATCCCGACGATGCTGAACATACTTTGTTTTATTCGGCCCGAGGTCTTTATTGTTATGTCAACAAGATGTTTGCTCACTTAATCGGTCATACAATGGAAGTTTACGTAGATGACATGCTGGTGAAATCGGAACAAGCGTCCGATCATATAACCCATCTTTCCGAAGTCTTTGATATCCTTCGAGAATATTCAATGGTACTTAATCCCAAGAAGTGTACCTTCGGGGTTGGATCAGGAAAGTTTTTAAGATACATGGTGAGGCAGAGAGGAATCGAAGCCAATCCTATCAAAATTCAGGCTATACTTGATTTGGCTCCTCCAACGTCCATCAAAGGAGTTCAAGCTTTAACTGGTCGACTAGCAGCACTAAATCGATTTATTTCAAAGTCGACGGATCATTGTAAGCCTTTCTTTGACGCTATCAAAAAGAAGAAGCCATTTGAATGGACAACGGAATGTCAGAATGCTTTTGATAACATTAATGAAGTCCTTTTACATCTACCGACGTTGCAAAAACCTCTCTCCGACGAACCCTTATATTTGTCTCTGGGAGTAAGTGATGTTGCTGTTAGCGTTGTTCTTATACGACAAGATGGACTTCAGCAGTTCCGGATATATTATGTTAGCAAGGCTTTACATGACGCTGAATTACAATATCCGTATATGGAGAAGTTAGCCTTTGCTTTGATCATTGCTGCACAAAAATTGCGACCATATTTTCCGGAACATCCTGTTGTTGTGTTCACATTATATCCTCTCCGAAAAATCCTCCATCGACCTGACACGTCTGGAAGAATGGTCAAATGGGCTATGGAGCTTGGACAGTTTGACAATCAGTATCGTCCACGAACTGCAATCAAAGCCCAGGTGTTATCCGACGTTATAGCGGAATTCACCCCATCTATCAGCACATCAATTGAGGATCCAACGTGGACTCTCTACGTCGATGGATCATCCACCGTTATACGAGCTGGAGGAGGAATCATTTTAGTCAGTCCTGATCAACAAGTGTTTTGTTACTCTGTAGCATTTACTTTCCCAGCTACTAACAATGAAGCTGAATATGAAGCTCTCTTATCAGGACTACATTTTGCTGAATCCATAAATGTTTCCTCCCTCCGCATATTTTCTGACTCTCAGTTATTAGTCAGCCACATCAATGGCACCTATGAAGTCAAGGAACCACGATTGCTATCTTATTTCGATCTTGTCAAGAAGAAGTTATCGCGATTCAAAATAACGTTGCAAAATATACCTCGGTCGTCAAACATTCAAGCAGATGTTCTCTCGCGTTTGGCCTCTTCAACCGATTTGAACAATGTCGAATTTGTGCAAATTACCCAACAGACGACTTCCTCAACAGTCTCTGCCAACATCGCTATGATCAACGTTGCTTCGCCAATTCCAAATTCGACTTAGATGGATCCAATCATCAACTACCTTCAGACCGGGGCCGTGCCTGAAGACCCAAAAGAAGCTCTCAGCCTTCGTGTTCGTGCCGCTCATTTCACGATCGATCAAGAAACACTATACAAGCTTGGATATTCCACTCCGTTGCTTAAATGCTTGTCGGAAACTGACGCTCAACGAATCCTTCAAGAAATACATGAGGGTGTCTGCGGAACCCACCAAGGAGCACAAGCATTATCCCACAAGATTCTCCGACAAGGTTATTATGGGCCGACTGTCAAGAAAGACGCCGCAGACTGGGTGCGAAAATGTCATAAGTGCCAGATATTTGCTCCTAATGTTAACCAACACCCTGAACTCCTCAAGTCAATATACAGTCCATGGTTGTTCGCAAAATGGGGGATTGATTTAATTGGTCCACTTCCGACAGCAAAGGGAGGTGTTCGATTTGCAATATTGGCTGTCGACTATTTCACCAAATGGGTAGAGGCTGAGCCTCTTGCAACCATCACCGAACAAAAAATGATCGATTTTGTGTGGAAGTCCATCATCTGTAGGTTTGGAATACCGAACTCTATTATAACCGACAACGGTCGTCAGTTCGAAGGGAAAAGATTTGAAGGCTTTTGTGAAGACTATGGCATCAAGCTTTTCATCTCATCACCTTATCATCCACAAGCTAATGGACAAGTAGAAGCTGTAAATAAGATCATCAAGAATGGCTTGAAAACCCAACTGGAGACCGCAAAAGGATCTTGGCCTGATAAGCTGCCACATGTCCTTTGGGCTTATCGGACGACGACGCGAAACTCAACTGGAGAAACCCCATTCTCATTGACATACGGAACTGAAGCTGTGATACCGGCTGAACTCACTTCTCCCACATACCGGATTACCCACTCTTCCGAAGAAACTAACTCAGAAAACTTGAGAACCAATCTCGACTTGGTCGATGAATTACGGACCGACGCTGAAATTTGAAATGCCGCTTATAAACGACGTAGTGAGAAGTACATCAATTCGAAACTCAAGCCGCGCTCATTCGTCGTAGGAGACCTCGTATTGAAAAGAGATACCGGGGCCAATATCGGTCCGTTACAACCGAAGTGGGATGGACCCTTCAAAGTGAACCGTCTGATTTCTAATGGTACCTACCGACTCGAAACTCTAGATAGTGTTCCCCTTCAGTACCCTTGGCATGCGACCTATCTGAAGAAGTACTTTTAGTAAACCTGACGGTTGAATCCTTGTCTCCAGTGTATGAAAATCTTTTGTCCTACCTATGTACAAAAATCATATTTTGTTGTCAATAAAGTTTGTGTGACGAACCACTATAATTTGTTCGATCACTCGGACCTCAATAAATCGGTCCTCGTTGCTAAGGCTAAACGTGTTTCATACCCTGAAGTTGGTATGACCTAGCCAAACCCGACAAAGCCGGATACTTCCAAGCCCTGGAGATGGTTTGGGGAGGCTTATGCTCTATACATTCAAATCCCGACGTTGATTTGATGAGCTTACAATAAATATTTCTGAGTTCTTTGAAACATTCAAACACTTGTACAATAAAAGCAAGTTGATTATGACTTGTTCTGATAAAGAGTTTATAGATGTCGGATATGCTATAAATTATACCGATATCGAGAATTCAGACAAACTCATAAGAAAGCAAAGCGTAAATGCCAAATATCACGTCGGAGTAATCAAAAGCATTATTTGCTAAACGTTCATTTACCTTTACTCCGACGTATTTTAACTTGCTACAGAAATATGTCATGGTACTACATTCATAAGAATAACAAAATCATAAAACATTAAATGTCATTCATAATAAAATATTGTCATTACATCCGATAAAGGAAAATAAAAAACAACAACTAATTATCGAGTTTCATTCAAGTCATCTTTTGTTCCCGACAATGAAGCTCCCTCAGCCATTGAAGATGGAGGATTCCCAACATCAACTTTGCCTTTAGATGCGGCATCCAGATGATCTATTAACCATTGGCCCAAGCGCTGCATCACCTCCTCTTCCTTCTCTTCCATTGCTCGGACGACATCGCTTTCCTTTATGATAACGACGTCGTCATCATGTAGAACTCGGTCATCGTCGGAGGGAATCAGTTCCATCAACCAGCCTTTAGCTTTGGTGTCATCCTCCACCACCTTTCGCAAAAGCAAAGCCGATAATAGCCTCCATGAGCTCTTCATCAGAGAGGTTCTCTAGTGTCTCCACAACAAAGGCCTCAGCAATTGCCTCGATACACATGTTCGCCATGTCGGGCTTTTTAACCTTTTCTACCTCAAGGACCATATTGACGAAGGCCCGACGAATTTTAGCTTTACGCTCCTCGAAAAAGGGCACCATGTCTAACTCAAGCATTCGACTTTCTTTCTGCTTTAGAAGTCGGTTGGCGAAATCTCGTTCGTCTTGATCGGCTGGAATGTGAGCATTCTTGATCTTGGGGTTAAGACGATGCTTTTCCATTTTTCCAGAAGGAAGATCCGTAACTCATCAATGCTATAAATACCGTTTTCGATGCGATCGATGACCCAACGCAACGTCAGGGCAGCATTTAACTCCAAGTCCCACTCTGTGACCGCGTCCTCCTTTGTCACCTTGCCGGACTCCATCATCGCTTTCTTACCAACATCAATACCTTCTTGATATTTGAGTTCGACTGCGGCTGTCATCTATTGATGAAGCTTTGTCATAGAAATCTCATGGGCCTCATGACTTCGGATTAGCTCGGCATCTTTATCAGACCGATCTTTATGGGCAGCTTGAAGCTCAGCCCTCAATTTCATGAGTTGCTCGTCTTTCTCTTTTGTTGTCTCCTCAACTTTAGCCAGCTGAACCGATAAGAGGTCATGGGCCAGTAGAAGGTTTTCTCTCTCAGTCTTAAGTGCACCCACCTCGGTTTGTGCCGCCTTCAGCTGAGCATCTTTTTCCGACATCGATGCTTCATAACGGGACTTCTCATCCTCTAAAGAAGCTATGGCACCTTCTTTCAAACTCAGCTCATGCTGCTTCTTGTCAAGCTCGTGAATTCTGCCCCGATAACTTTCCTCGGCCGCTATGAAGCTGACAAGAGCCCGTCCCAAACAACCTCGGGCATAACTGGATTTCTGGTCATCGGGCAGAGAAGCAATTCTGGCATGAGTTTTCGGATCCCACGACATTAGCGGAACTTTCGCTGCCTTCACTGCCTCGTTGGGGATCCGATGATTGATCGTGACTTTTGGCTCGACAACTGTTTGGAACATTGCAAACCAAGGATCGAACACAACCTCTGGCAGTTTTAACTCTGCAGCTTTTTTCTTGTTCACCTTAAGAAAAGTGTCCCTCAAGGCGATTTCGGGCTCCTCTTTGTCCTTGCCGGCACCGGTGTCCTGTTTTTTCTTCATTCTTTCCGCCACATGTGACACGCTGGACCTTTTGCGACGGAGAACTAGATTTAAGTTGGGTTCCTCTGGTACCTCTTGCGAGACTTCGGTCTCAACAATAGGCTTGCCCACCGACGTCATCACTTGTTGTATCAGTTCAACGATAAGCGGCGGGATGTCGACAACAGGTGGCTCGCTTACAATAGCCGGTGTAGGCTCCACCCTTGTGGACGATGGCTCACCGACGACATTCTGAGACCGGCTGGGGTTCTTTTTCCATGCCTTAAGAAGATTCATACGTCCAGCCATCTCGGTTGATCGAAGGCTTTTGCTTTTTTCGACTTTGTTTTTTAAATCCAAGTTTGGATTGCGTCTCCGATGTTCTTCTACTTCAATAGGATCTCCGAAACCGAAGTATCCCGGCAATGGATAATAAACTGTCGAACAGGGCATCTCAAGTTAGAACCAACGTCATTGATGTGAAGAACAAAATAAAGCAAGTGAGACACTTACCCGGTTGAAACACAGAATCTAAGATTCCAGGGGATAAACCAGCTAGCTCCAACCGAGAATCCTTCACAAGTCGTTGATACCTTCGCTTATTCGCGGAGAGTTCGAATAATTTGTCAACTTGGTCGTACAGCAAACCTTCAAATTTTGGTTCTTTCTTCCCCTCCGGTTTTGCTACAATGTCACAAAAGTCCACCTGTTAGTGCAGACAAAATACAAGATATTAATACTCGAAGTGAAGAAAAAGATAAGCAACATACAATAACCAGACTTAATAGCCATTGGATACTCATCCCATCGGCAAGTAAATCATTGGCGAAGTCGGCACACTGCCAGTCCCCGCCGACCCACAACCATTCCTCTTGAAACCCATGTAGTGTGTCAGGGACTTCTGTTATCAACTCGCCAACTTTGACCCTTGATTGAGGTTTTCCGACAATCGAAAAAGTGAGAAGTGGGTCTGTTACTTGTCTATCCGGACTCTTCCGAAATGTGAACATACTTCTCATGTCCCTTGCCGATGGTAAATCCCATTTCTTTTCGGCCAAAAGTACAAGTAATCCGATAATTCGTTTCCATGAGTTTGGTGCAACTTGACACAGCGGGAATTCCCAATTCCGTAAGTATTTGGTAATTATGCGCGGCAAAGGAAATCGTAATCTCGATCTCAAACTTTCAGCAAATACACCAACACACCCTGGCGGCAGGCATGTAATCCTTTCCCCAGGATATGGTGCAAATAGATGTACTGACGCAGGGACTCGAATTTCGCTCCGTAACATAATGACGTCGGCGTCTGTCAGTATACTCGGTTCACCATGGGATGTAATTTCAGGGTCTGGCCATCTTCTAATAGGTCGCCCCCAAAATCTTGGATCATCAATAGCGTTCTCTTCTACCTTTTCATCCCCTTGGTATAATTTAGTCGGATATTCAAGCGCTCAACAAACACCGGATACCACCGGTTGTATTTGGAAAGCAGTTCCAATTCCCCGGAGTGGACCATGTTGATCATCATGACATCCAACTCGTCGTCACCAGAAGACGCCCATGATACACTCATGATTTGAAGAAAAATATGCCACAGAAGATAAATATGATAGAAAAATAACTCTTACCGCAAGAAGAAATTCACAGATCTGGGATGCTTCGAGAACAGTTGTGAGGCGACGAGATTATAAGAATAAGAAATTTGATTGCAAGAAGAAGTTGAAAGTAAAGTGAATCTCCAGAGACGATTTCCAATTTATACTAAACCCTAAAATCAATAATGACCGTTGAAAGGAGGAAGAAATAGGGGCGCGTGCGCTAAACTCTCTAAATTTGCGAGTCGACACGACCTTTGAGAATTGCACCTATTACTAATAGCTACGTGGCCTATCCAAAGTAACCATTGCCCCATCAATGAACGTTGGAATTAATTTTAATAAATTGCGCCGCTTCAGCTTTCAGTACTATTTTCGTCAAGTGTGAAGACATCGGAGGGACGGCTGCAAAAACTGACATGTCCCATTCACTCAGATTAGTTGTTTCCTGGTGAATTTTCAGCATCGTTGCCCGTCTTTTCTCAAGACGCCCATTAATGCTGGGGGCCACCTTGTTGATATGGTTTTCGGTAAACCATGTTATTATTACTCATTGGTTGTTGATACTCAATAATCAGAAGAGTGTATTCTCTTAAAGGGGTGACATGCTCATGAATTCCGAAGTACTCACATATCAGGCACAAATAGATTAAGAACCGACATCCTCATCAACTAAACCAACGTCTCATATCGGTTACGACATGTCGGTTTTGACACGTCGGTTATGACTTATCGAGCCGATATCTATAACTTGCCGATTCGACATCGTAAGGCGGTGCCAACTCAACACAAGTCATCATTGCGCCTTGCCAGGTGGCGTACAACGAGAATGAATGGCGGT
Source organism: Striga hermonthica (assembly GCA_902706635.1). Lineage (NCBI taxonomy): Eukaryota > Viridiplantae > Streptophyta > Magnoliopsida > Lamiales > Orobanchaceae > Striga > Striga hermonthica. The sequence continues at coordinate 64,249 of CACSLK010026813.1, read as the reverse complement.
CAGCCGCCATTGACTTTTCTAATACAATGATTACATTTTTGATAAATGTTGTACATTAATATAAAAGGAGAGAAGAAAACTCTCCGGACAGATATATACAAAAAAAAAAAACACAATAATAAAATGAGAACTCCGCTTTTCGACTTTCTTGGTCTTTATTAACTTTGTTCAAGTACCCAGCGTAATCTTTATAGTATTAGCATTGTTAATTGTCATATAACAACACTATTAAACTTAAATCATGCAATAATAGAAATCCTAAGGCAAGTAAAAATCCTAACATCTAGAATTACCATGAATTACCATACTTATAAAATCCTAATAATACTAGAACTCCTTATTACTTGTCTTGTACTCCAAACAATCTTGCTTGCACCCCACTCCAAGTTGGCCGCCTCAAATGATCTAGCCGCCCTCTTGCCTGCGCTACCCACGAGGCCTAGTCCTCGTTGCACGTGGCAACTCGCATGCTCGAGCTGCATGCGCATGATATGGAAGTGGTTATCAACCCAGGCGAGTCCGAGAATGACACGATGGAGGACCTCGAGAATTGGCTAGAGAATATGCTCGAAGAGCCACAAAGCCTGATTTTTCGACCTTCATGCGAGCGAGATTGGCCGAGAGAATGTGGCCCGAGGTCGAGGAGGCGCAAGGCCAAGCGAACTAAGAGGCAGCACAAGTCGAGGACTAAGGAAGTGAACGGCTGGTGCAAGGCTTGTGCGAGAAAGCGACATGCTTGAAGAATGGAGTCTAAGAGAATGGGCGCGAGGGGTGGAAGATGGGTGGATGATGCGTGCTGAGGATTGCTATGGAACGACGAACGGATGCCAAGAAGGATATGGCGCGCATTGGCGTGCAAGTGGGAGCAGAGTATGGTTGGGCGCCACGGCATGCGCAAGGGATGACCGCGAGTGGGCCAAGGCGTGGGGGGCTACCAGTGAAGGGCGCGCATCGGGAAGTGATGCGCGCGATACCGAAGGTGGGGTAGCATTGTGCGCGGAAGTTGACAACACGCGCAGGGCGCTGGGGAAGAGCGAGGGAAGCGCGGGCGCGTGGAGTGTGCGCGACATCCACGCAGATGACGAGCATGCACGCGAGATGATCGGCAGAGACGAGGCACGCACATTGGTGCGTGAGTCTGGAGCAGGTGCAGGAGTCCCAGCCTGCGTAGGAGTAGGAAAAATAGGCGCGTTGTACCACGCGCGAGAGGAGGGCTGTAACACCCCGCTCATCAAAGTCAATTTTTCGCAATTTCTTAATTTGAAAGTACTTATAAATTTTTCAAAATCTTCTTAACTTAGCTCAGGATGCTACTAAAACTTATCTTCATTAAAATCTGTCTTCTCAAAACTTGGTCTAACAACTGGTTAGATATAATAAAACAGATTTTAATTATCAAACATATAAGAAAACTTAACTTGATAAATCTTATAAATTTGAAAATACTATACATGTTCAATATCTAAAAGACGTAGCAGAAATCTTATAAGCATGGTATAGATACAAACCGAAACCTTATTAAAAATCCATAATATAATAAATGAACCAAATTCTCGATCAACACCACCATAGCTGATCTCACACCTCGGCACCGACCCTGTTACCTGAAAATGATAATAGTTGGGCGTGAGTACTAACTTACTGTACTCCGTGAAAAGCCCACACTAAAGTAAACAATAATAATTCTTTAACCTGAACTTTAACTCTAACTTGAACTTTGCAACTACCGGTAACTTGAGCCGATTCTCACATGATCACATTCTGGGGGTCGCCTTCCACAGAACCCAGTCTCGACTGGGCGAGCTTAAAACTTTGCTTAACTTTAGGATGACATATTAAGGCCTTGGCCTCCACCCTAAGCTTAAAACTTAAAACTTTATACAGACCTTGAATATGGTAATAGCTATTATACTTTATGTAATACCCAGTCTGGGTGTAACACCCCACTTTGATTTTTAAAGAAATTCCGAACTTTCCAAAAATCAGTGTAAAATTTTCAAAATCATTTTCGAAAAATCCATGGGTGTTAAACAACATTTTTCATAACCCAAGTCTTATCTGGGCTCACGGGGATTCATTACCCGGTTTTCACAAACGGTTTTCATTAACCGAAACACATCACGAGACATAATACTCAACATGCATATATCATCAAACCATAATACCCAACAATCCGGGTTCCACAAAATTTCCAAAACAACAATCATAGGTTTCTGGAAAAATATCATAATCAAGTCTCAACATAATGGTTCATAAAGCCTTATTCATACGAAGCGATAAACAGATAAAAAAAATGACCGACCCACTCGCCTCTTCTCGTCACCCAGCTCCTGCTTAACCTGCATCAGTAAAGAGCAGGTGGGGATAAGCACTAGATGAAAATCGTGCTCACCACTATGCACATATATCACAACATGAATGATGAAGAGAAGGTATGGTTAGAGTATGAACATAAAACAATTACTCTGTCACGTCTCCTAATCACATCACAACATAATACCCACGTGTACACATCTTTCATTAGCCAAGGAAAGGGGATTCATTACCCTAACTCATGGGTGTACGTGTCATACGACAAGGCACGGCCTTTTATTATGTCTTACAGAGACTTACCTCGCAGGTAACCATATTACATCGACGGGGACAATCGTACCAACGGCCGTAACAACTCACATCGATAGGCTACATGGTTTACGTACATACTAAAATCATACCAAGTCAACATTATGATAAACACATATGGCATAGCAAATTTTAGATTAAAACCCACCTGTATACTGGATCGACGATAGCAAAATCAGAAAGGACGTAGATTGAGGTTTAACTCCTCAAGCACCTACATTAAGTCCAGATGCTACAGTCAACATTTACTTTGACTTAAACGGAAATCACAATTATACATAGCCGAACTTGATTCGACTAAGTTGTTCGTGAAGTCCTGTGGACGTTGGAACACTTAGACCCGACACTAGGACTCAACCAAATACACATGAGAGTTCAACTAATCCAAAACAAATATTGACCAAGTCAAATGTACAACGAGTCAACTTACAGTTTTTATTGCAAAAGCATATATTATTAAATACTAGTTTTAAATCACCAAAAATAAGTTGACCAGGTTATCCAAAGAGTAAGACTCTGATATTTTAACCAAAAATTCATTTCCCAGAACTTAGCATAACTACAAATTTTCAGCGCCAAAATCAAAGTATGCTATTTTATAAAATTCGAGCAAGTTTATAGCAAAAACGAGCATAAATTAACAACCAGAACAAAAGAATGATTCACATTCTGAAATTTTTATACAAGAAACCACAGCATGTGAATAGCCACGTGTAAAAATCTCAGCCTTAAGCACTTAAAATGCGAATTAATAAAATTGCTATAACATTAGCAGTTTTGGCATTTAAAATAAAACTGAAATATTTTGAACTCTAAAAATTCTAATATTTCAACAGCATGAATTTACACATATATCAAGCATCTCATCCAAAAATTAGAATTTTCCAGTGACCAATTTATAAAAGTTAAAACACTATTCAGAAGAAACCGTAAACAGATTATTTACCCTATCAATATCAATCTAAAAATTCTTAACATTTTACACAGTACCCACACCAGCAAGTTTGGAAACATTTAAAATTTCATGAATTTTGGAGCACTACACAATTTAGTATGAATTTAGCAAGAATCTGACAAGAAATCACCATAATTTTCAAAAAAAGCTACAGACCTCCGAAAATTCTGAAATTTGTACACGAGTTATATAATTACCAGAGGCATGTACAGTTAAAATTTCGCAGCAACCGGATCAGTATATAATTTATAAAAATTCAAACATCAAAACAGCGAGCATAAACGATCATAAATTCATACACAACTCGATTTACGACGAAATCGTCCTAGGTCTTCACCATAAGACCAAGGATTCTATAAGGTTCCAATCCACAGGGAGTATATCACAAATCGACGAGATCTCATTCGATTTCACAGAATCAAAGAGTTCATCTACATATCCTTAACATATATTTAAATCTCATGAACACAAAATATCATAGGCACATTCACATGTATTCGATAATCACATTCAACAATCAAGAACACAACATAACCGAGATGTAAAATTAAATGATATGGGTCGAGCCTTGTACCATTCTCGGGAATCTATAGAAAACGGAATGAACGGGGGTTGATGGCTCGAACAACAACACACGGCTCACGAAGGGGAAGAACGACGGCTCGATTGGCGGAAGCAGAGGTGCTGTCCGGCATCAATGTCCCTGTCGAGGGGCTGCTCACGGTGGCATGAATGCACGACAGGCGGAGCAGCGGCGGGATTACCGGCTCCCGCCATGGTTGTTGCTATCCGGATGAAGACGGGGC
>CACSLK010026813.1:45197-57942 GCA_902706635.1 Striga hermonthica | reverse complement strand
GAGAAAATTTTTTATTTGGCGCTAATTGCCTCGTTTCATTTTTGGTACTCTTATCTATATAAGGTAGATAAAGACTGAATTCAATGTGATCGTATCTTCTGCTAAAATCTCTCCTCTCCTCTCACTCTTATAAGTCCAATATTAGGCTAACAATAAACAAAGTTATAACATGCGCGCCTTCTCTTTTGCATTAGTCTGTTCTGCAGGAACTAAATGTCTGAATACCAAGTTTTATCTTGCTTCTTTATGTTTTATAGATTTTTTTACCCAAAAGTATATTGTTTGGTTGTACCTTACATTAAGGTTGACTAATTAATTACTTGGCTTGTGTTATTTATTCTTTCTGATTTTGTTTTTGCCTCAGACTTTAATGTTTTATTTTTATTTTTTTTGTCTCGTACAGATTGTTTCAAATGTTTCAAATGGCTCCTGGATTAGTTCGTAATCCAAAAGCAAGAATCATACCAAATAATTCTCTGGCAGATTGTCATGGAACACATGACAGGAGGTTTAACAAGGAGTAAAACCCGACAATCTGAGAAACCCGATATGGCATCAGACAAAGTGAACAAGGGATTGCCAATAACAGATGGTTCATCTATAGGAAGCAAAACTGTGAATCCGACGTTCGAGGGAAACATGCCAACTAATAAGCCTCCTCAAACTCATCAAAATGAGAGCACTCTTATGCCAGAAGTTCAGGCTCCTCAAACTCAGCACAAGGAGAGCACTCTTACGCAAGAAGTTCAGAGTCCTCAAACTCCGCAACAAGAGAGGACTGCAAAATCAATGTCAGCAAAATGGAAGCACTCCTCATTCTTCATTACAAGAGGGAAGTCAACATCCTCAATCACCTTAGGCAGATATCATTGGTAAGTATCTAATATTCCAAAACCGTTGCGAATTTACAGTTGCAAAAACATGCTAAACATGCTGTAGTTGCCTTATGTGATAATTTGTTGTTCAAAATCTGATTACTCAACTTTGGGGTAATGTGTGCTCATTCAGATTACTGAAGGATAGCATATGTGCCTGTTATGTGGCAGTGGAAATTGTTGATGTGATAATTGATAAATTCTTCTACGAGTTTGATGTTTTGTCCATGTTAACAACAATGAGTTACCTGGTGGTTTATAATTGATTATAGTTTGAAACTCTAGTGATTTGTATGATATCAAAAACATACCTGCTCTGCTCATTTGAACCAAAATGCATGTGCCTGGTGGTTTATAAGTTTATCTCTTTTTCTAATGTGGTTTGTCTTATTATAGTCTAAAAAAAAGACCTAAAAAATTAGGTTCCTTCAAGTAGCTTGAGTACTGATATAGAGCTGACGTTAGAGAAAAAGAAAAAAAGGGAAATTGTTGATGTTGAACCAGTTATGATTTGTGATTTGGTCTTTGAGCAGCTTCTTTTGTGAATATTTAGCTAAATGTTGTTTGCATCATTCTAAAACCTTGATAGGGATTATTGTAAAATCTTGTTTCACTTTCAGGTAGCAGGTCAATTTGTTGCCACAATAAATGCTCAGAGAATGACCTTGTGTTGTATTCATATCCATCAAAACGTCTTTATGGTTCTTCTTTTTCTTCAAAAAAATACTGTGATCAGAAACATCTACTTGATTTGCTTCGACTTTTCCATAGTTGTCACATTGGTGCACTTAAGTCAACTGGGTTTTCATTTTCATTTCGTTTTTTCACCTCTTTACTTATCTTAATTACTATTGTAAACTGTGTAAGAGTAACTACTCTAGCAATTGGTGGTTCTTTCATGAAAGATACATTTAGTCTAGAACTACATATGATGCTTTAGGAAATTAGTACTTTGATTAATTAGTCCTTTAAATTAAATTGAAGATGTCCGAAATACGATTTTAGTAGTTGGACAAACACAGTTTAACTTGGCTCATCAAATCATTACTTTGCATTGTTGGTTCCACAAGTAAAAAGTAGACCCTAAAAAAGTAGAATTCATTAGTTTCACCTCGGTTATTTGCTAAATGTTTCAAAATGTTGATAATTGTGTAATTGAATATAGTTTGAAACTCCAGTGATTTGTATGATATCAAAAACTTGTCTGCTCTGCTCATTTGAACCAAAATGCATGCTGCTCATTTGAACCAAAATGCATGTGCCTGGTGGTTTATAAGAGATGGTTTATAAGTTCATCTCTTTTTTCTAATGTGGTTTGTCTTATTATAGTCTGAAAATATGTTTTGCAGAATTCATCACGGTTATTTGCCAAATGTTGATAAATGTGTCATTGAATCTAGTTTGAAACTCCAGTGATTTGTATAATATCAAAAACATGCCTGCTCTGCTCTTTTGAACCAAAATACATGTGCCTTTGCCTTTTAGCGTGTTCCATAAATTACAATCTTATGGGTAAGTTGCATGCACAATCTCTTATTCTAATTGTTATTCTAATTGTTGAAATGAATATCATTATGATTATGGGTGTGTTTGGCAAAACTAGCTGATAAGCTAGCTGATAGCTGATAAGCTAGCTTATAGCTTATATGTAATTTTTGAGCTTATAGCTTATAGCTTATGACTTATAGCTGAAAAGCTAGCTTATATGATAATAGTGTTTGGTAAAATTAGCTTATAAGCTAGCTGAAATAAAAAATTCAACTAGCTTATTTTGAAACGCTACCTAAACAAGCTTATCAAATAAGCTCGAGCTTTTTAAATAAGCTCGTCCTACCAAACGGGGCTTATTTTATACAGGAAACTTATAAGTTAACCAAATAAGCTATAAGCTAGCTTATTTGGTTTGCAAAACAAACCCTATATAGTTTTTTATTGGTATTTGTCAGGACTTGATGATTTCAAGGAGAGAAAAATATTCTGAACAAGGCGCTGAGAAGAGTGCACAAGAGATACTTCTTGAGGTTCTTGGCCATGGAGCTGGATATATAAAAGGTTATGGGTACGGCCCGAGGTCGCCAAGTAGACGCAAAGCATATGACTCGAATGGTCAGAAGGAACTTCTAGAGACTCAAAAAAGCTGCGTGAGAAAAAATCTGAAGTGATTGAGCTTAAGGACCAAGTTAGTGATTTGAATGCAAAAGTAGACAAACTTATGGCTTTTATGGCTGCCAATGGAAACATAATTTGAGATTGTTAGCTTTGTTATTATCATTATTTATTTATTTGGAACATTTTGAGATTGTTAGTTCGTTTATTTAAGTTTTTAATTAGCAAAATTATTATTGTTGTTGTTTTTTAAATTTATCATCTACAACATCTTACCATCATATGTTATAAAGATTTTGTCACTGTATTTTCTTTTTCATGATAATTGTTTGGAGTGACGATAGTTTTTGTCAATGTATTATATATTTCATGAAAAATAAATTTATCACTAAATATATGCAATTAATGACAATTATTAGATTTGTAATAGTGACAAATTTTAAATTGTCATTAAAAATACTTTTTTTTCACAACATGTAATCGTGGTGTATTGTTTGGATTTGTCACTATATGAAATGTTAAAATGACAATAAATTTTGTCACTAAATATTTACCCTTTCATGACAACTTATGTTGTCATTATATCTCAAACTTTTAATGACAATCTTATTTTTCGTAATCATAGAGATAATAATTTATGATAAAAGAATTCGTCGTTGTTGTATATTTTTTGAGACGATGAATATTTCGTCACTACTTCTATTTTTTTGTGACACTTTTGGTATCGTCATATTTAAAATTTATTTTTGTGACGACCAATATTTTGTAATTATAAAACAACTCTTTCATGACGAATTCTATGAAATATGACGATTATCTTAATGAAAATGCCACAAATATATTCGTCATTGAAATATTATAAATTTGATAAAAAAAATAAAATTCGTCACTAAACAATAATACTTAGATGACAAATTTAAGTTTTTGTCATTTAAAACTTATCTTTTTATGACGAAATAATCATTTACCTGACAAAATTTTCATAATAAACGTGACGAAATTATTGTCACAAAAAGTGACAAAAAACATGACGAAACTTATTAACGTCATTAAAAGTTAAACATTTGGTGACAAATTTGAAATTTGTCACATATACCTAATATGACGCGGCTACGGTGACGATCGCTGTGACGATAAATTTTCGTCATCAATATACTGTTGTGACGAAAAACAAGGTTTACATCACGAAATTTTTCGTCATGTTTTGCAAAATTTCTTGTAGTGAGTGCTGTGCTGGTAGTTGTATCTGCAACTACATAAAAATATAAACAAATATACTAGCATTCTCAATAAGATATAGAGATTCTTAACTTTAACTGATAACTTATCTGAATCTTAAAGAGATTCAATAGACTTGCTATAGTGCGAATGAACATAAATTCATCGAACAACTTAACTTCTCAAACTTTTACTTAAGGCCATCACATTAACTCATATAAATCATGTCTTCAAAATCTAAGACATTGGCTTATTCTCAAAGTTTACTAAAAATAACTTGAAGATGAAAATAACTTAATTCACATAAACTCAAACATATGCTTAGCTTTTACCAACATCAATTACATGATTTGTAAACTACTAAACTTGTCTTAAACTAGCTTGGTAATGAAAATTATAACTTAATTCTCATACCATACAACTTTTAATCATAACAATAAATCATGATATTAATATGCAAGACTTGAAACAATTCATATAAAATTGTATTCTTAACATATTAAACTAAAACTTGATCACTTTACTCATCACTTGATAATATGAGAAATTTCATATCAATTGCTCTTTAAACTTTACCATGAAATACATCATATATGCCATCTAATCATAACAACACATTCATTTCTCAACTTAATATCATGGAATTCACTTTGCATGCTAACTTCAAAATCTCAAATTATAACATGCCAAATAACTCAATTCTTATTCATATGTACTCCTTATTTACACAAGAATTACTCATTGCTAATATAAGAATTTACCATATCTATTACATTCTAACATGTAATAAAGGTGATAAAATCTCATATTAACTTAACATGTAAATTCTATTCATTCTCAGCTTAAACTCAATCGAATAGCATGCTCAATCTATATCTCAACTTAAAAATAACTTAATTCTTATTCTCATGCATATTATTACACAAGCACATAACTTAAACTCATTGAATTCATAAACTCCATTATAATCTTAACTTTATATTCATTAACATACATGCTAATAACTACTCAACTCATCTAAAACATGAATTTAAGATAAGTAATTACCTCTTTCTTGAAAACTTGAACTTGAAAACTTTGATTCTTCACTTCAAAATTACTTCACTCTATTAAAATTTCCACCACTCAAACTCTCAAATAAACTTTTATAGCTTTGTAATATTTCATGGGTGTAAAAAACTGATTTTTGAGCCTCTATTTATAGGCAAAAACTTAGAAAAAATTATAGAGAAGTGAAGAAATTAATAAATTAAACAATTTAAACTTATAAAAATTAATCAATATAAATATATCCTCACCAACCATTAAATCATCAGTCATACATTAATATATTGCTCAAAATTAACTATAGTTGGAACCAAAACCGACAAAACAAAATCTAAAAATTTTTGTAGGCACACGACTCGTGTGTCACACTGGTCGTGTGAACTCACACGACTCGTGTGACAGGTCGTGTGATTGGTCGTGTGACTATGCCGAGAGCAGATTTGAACAGTACATTGAGCCACACGACTCGTGTGACACAAAACCTTCAAATTTTCAACTTATTTGGCCTCAAAATAGCTTAATCTTGGAGATAAACTGATACTTTTATTAATAGCTGAAAGGGATATTACAATCTACCCCCCTTAAAATTATTTCCACCCTCGGAAATACTAAAACTGAAATACAAACTTACTGATTAAAACTCTAAATCTGAAAATTGAGCTCTAATATCAGCTTCTCACTCCCAAGTGACATCTTATTCTTCGTTTTATACAAACACGGAGAATGTCTTGATTCCTTAGCCAATGAACCTTTTTGGTCCAGAACTGATATTGGTTGTTCCTCATAAGTTAAAACTGACTGAAACTAGATTTCATTGTGCTAAAACACATGATTTGGATCGCTCACGCATACAGGTATTATTGATACGTGAAAAATTATTGCACATACTAATCAACTTGGGAGGTAAGGCTAAATATTAGAATTCTTCTTCTATTCATTCAAGAACTTTGAACGAACTATATAATAAAACTTACATTTCTTCTCGAAACGAACGACCCTTCTCATTAGTCGAACTTTTAGAAAAACTTTATTCATTTCTCGTCCATGCTTATCAACTAAAAACTTATGCCAATTATGAGCATTCTTGAATCCAGACTACCTACTTGACTATTTCCTTGATCAACTTCTATTATGGTAACGCCAAACACTTTTGGATTTGTCACTTATGACTCGGAACATGACTATGTGGCACTTTACATGTGATATACCCACTACCCGGGGACCTTTGGGTGTGGAACATTTACATGTGTGAACCTACAATGTTAGTATCAACTTCGGATTCATATATATGTTAGTACCTCAACTGCACTGGACTTATTTCTGCGTCGGAAATCCTCTGATCAAGTATTATTACCAATACTAACTTGAATATAGCCAATATTTCTCAAAGACCTGATTAGAATTTACTGCACTGCAGCAACATAAATTACCCAATTACTGATCATACCACATTTCACCCATTGGGGTGAAATTATTCTTTTCTCAATAATGTTGACCGACACTTCTCAACTTCGCAATAATTAATTCTTCTATAATTTCCGACATCTCACATCTGCTTCTGCCGCATTAACTGCGTACTGATTGTGTCTTTCAGACTATCAAAATATTTTAATGCCTGATTTCTATCTCTTACCTCATACGCTTCGATCTTTTATAAACAGGCTCGCTAATCCTTCAGTCCTCTTCAGCAATGGTCCGAAATAACAAATTGATTCGGCACTTTCAAATATTCGCAAATCATATTCATTTCTTCCTTTAAATATCATAAAATGGAGTTACCGATCTCGAGTGGAAAGATTGAGAGTGCTAATGATCCATAATATTTCAAATGATATATGATGGTTGATTGAAGCAAACGTCCGACTCTCTGGCGAATTTCCAAATTCTTATAAATATCTATACAGTATGGGTAGGAGTACTCTTGCCAAGAAACATAGAGCAAAACGAATAGGTGGCTGCTATAAATGTGCTCGATGGAACTGTGACACTCGATGCAAATTGGTGGGTTTTGCGTCCAAAAATTGAGAAGATAAAATAGCTTTCATAAAATTTGGCTTGAATAATGAATCTTTGGATCAAACCCTTTAACAAGTTCTCGAGACACATCCAAGTTGATATGTGCATCGAGAGCTTATGTCTTTATGGATCTGTTTCAATGATGAACAAAACCGCTATAGTCTCAAAAATATTGTTGCTAAAGATCCTGTTTGCAAAATCCATGTCTGTTAATTCTCTTATTAAAAGGTATCTGATTACTTCTGATAATACAGCTCATTTAATGCTCAACTGCTTCCTTGTCTGATGCTTCTGTCAATATAATACTCATTTTTCTTTCTTTAAATATCCCCTCATTTCTTCAATTCGAGCATCTCTCTTCTCCAAACGGAGACTTCTGAATATTCTCAAGTTACAAAAGTTATTCCTTCTATAAAAACCATTTGTGTTCTTGGAGGATCTAAACTTGTATATTCTTCTCAAAATTTTGATATTGTATCCCAACTAGTGAGAGAATTGCGAAAACAAAAGATCAATTTACTTTATGGAGGAACTAGCCTCACTTTCTTTGATAGTATGCTCTTGGCTGGAAAATGGTTTGATATTGAAGTGAAAAACGTTCTACCCTTTCACAGAGCTCCTTCATAAGTTCTTAAAGATTCTACTTGTCTGATGCTTTCTAACTCTTTTTATGATTGCACTATGTGTATGTTGAACCTTAATGATGCTTTCATCATACTTCCTGGTGGTTATGAAACTTTAATGACTATGCTTACTATTGCTTCTTGGGCTGATATGAAACTTCATAATAAACCCATAGGTCTATTAAATTATCATCATATCTTCAATGGCTTTCTTTGTTTTCTTGATGATAGTGTATTTTAGACTTTTATTTATGATACTTCTAGATCGATCATCAAATGTTTAGATACTGCTGTTGGACTTATCGAAAAGCTTCAAGGAAACATCTCTCAAGATTCTGTGGAATCTCCAGAGATCAAACGGAAAAGAACTTCTGACCCACTATATTTATCTTTATAAACCTTGATCTCTACTATGGGTGGCAGAGTTAAGGGGTATTAGACCCTTGAGATGCGCCCTCCTTTATGTATATATATATCTTGTATTAGTTGATGATTCACTTTTTCTTTATCTGCACTTCATGCATCTGATTTGCTATTTCTGATAAATCTGTAATAGCTTCTTTTATAATAATGAAATCCTCAACAGTGTGCTTGAATCTTCATGAATCTTTTATTTCTACTTGATGAATATAAACTTTATTTGTCTTTGTCTTATTAACCAGACTATCTTCAACTTTCACATATCCAAATGACTTATACTTAAACTTTTTCGAGAGATTTAACATATCTTCTCGGTGTTGGAATGTGAAACTTGTTGCCTGTCTTATTTCTGTTCAAGTTCCAGATAAATTCAGACTAGTGACTCTTATTTCAAGCCTCCATAATTTACCCAGTCAATTATCTATTATAAGCAATTATCCAAAATTCATGGACATTGATCTTTATGGTTTTATGGCTATTATGCACTAATATCTTTAAACTCATGCTTATTGACTTCTAAGATGTACTAGATAGGACTATTCTGACATTAATAGATCCTACAAGTACTTATAACTTTATCATGAACATTTTCAAATCAATTCTTTGTATCTAACAGTTAAGAGACCTGCATTACTGACTCTAAAGATTGACTTCCTTCTTAAAATGTACTCTTACGGTTCAGTTTCACGCTCCATGGTATACCAAGAATTATGGTTCTTACTTCAAACCTCCATGATCAACCCGGACTTATGGCTCTTGTACACTGAAAAACCGTTACTTGACTTATGTACATTTCTATAATAGCTTATGTACATACTTAAATAAATCAATCTCTCGAGTCAGAATTTAACTTTAATTTGATGTCTTAACTTTAGAATGTTCAAATAACTTTCTTGATCTTGTGAACTTTAAAAATTTATAGCCACGAAAAATGGCAACTATATATGAATAAATATTTCTTGTGAAAGTGTGCTATTTGTATACTTAATCTGAATAGGAGTTCAAATGAATACTGAATTCTTGAAAAACACAATTTCTTGACGAGTTACTAACTCGATAAGCTAAAGTTTTTGAATTCTGAATATAATTCTGATTTTAGATATGAGGACATATTTGATACTACTATGAGTCTTTAATACTGATTTGAGCATTTATTCTGATTTCTAGGGTTCGGATATCGAAATCCTATTGAGCATAGACTAAGTAATTTGCATATATTTTAAAATGAAACTTTTGTAAAAATTTTAACAGCACTTACCTGGTAGTCGGCGAGGTGTGAGCGTGGTGTGGTCAGTTTTCCTAAAACTTCCTTACTGAAACTTAAACTTTTAGTATATAGAGCACTTGAATTTTTAGCTCTGATACCAACTGTAACACCCCGCTCATCAGAGTCAATTTTTCGCAATTTCTTAATTTTGATAGTACTTATAAATTTTTCAAAATCTTCTTAACTTAGCTCAGGATGCTACTAAAACTTATCTTCATTAAAATCTTTCTTCTCAAAATTTGGTCTAACAACTGGTTAGATATAATAAAACAGATTTTAATTATCAAACATATATGAAAACTTAACTTGATAAATCTTCTAAATTTGAAAATACTATCACACATGTTCAATATCTAAAAGACGTAGCGGAAATCTTATAAGCATGGTATAATACAAACCGAAACCTTATTAAAAATCCATAATATATAATAAATGAACCAAATTCTTGATCCACACCACCATAGCTGATCTCACACCTCGGCACTGACCTTGTTACCTGAAAACGATAATAGTGGGGCGTGAGTACTAACTTACTGTACTCCGTGAAAAACCCATACTAAAGTAAACAATAATAATTCTTTAACTTGAACTTTAACTTTAACTTGAACTTTGCAACTACCGGTAACTTGAGCCAGTTCTCACGTGATCACATTCTGGGGGTCGCCTTCCACAGAACCCAATCTCGACTAGGCAAGCTTAAAACTTGCTTAACTTTTGGATGGAATATTAAGGCCTTGGCCTCCACCCTAAGCTTAAAACTTAAAACTTTATACATACCTTGAATATGGTAATAGCTATTATACTTAATGTAATACACAGTCTGGTTCCGTACCTTTTCTTCTTGAAAACTTTTGAAAAATATAAGTGCTGTACTGGTAGCTGTATCTGCAACTACATAAAAATATAAACAAATATACTAAGTACTATGTTCGTAGCATTCTCAATAAGATATTGAGATTCAATAGATCTGTTATAGCTCGAATGAACATAAATTCATCGAAAAACTTAGCTTCTCAAACTTTTACTTAAGGCCATCACATTAACTTATATATATCATGTCTTCAAAATCTAGGACATTGGCTTATTCTCAAATTTTACTAAAATAACTTGTAGATGAAAATAACTAATTTTACATAAACTCAAACATATGCTTAACTTTTACCAACATCAATTACATGATTTGTAAACTACTAAACTTGTCTTAAACTTGCTTGGTAATGAAAATTATAACTTAATTCTCATACCATACAACTTTTAATCATAACATCAAATCATGATATTAATATGCAAGACTTGAAACAATTCATATAAAATTGTATTCTTAACATATTAAACTAAAACTTGATCACTTTACTCATCACTTAATAATATGAGAAATTTCATATCAATTACTCTTGAAACTTTACCATGAAATACATCATATATGCCATCTAATCATAATAACGCATTCATTTCTCAACTTAATATCATGGAATTCACTTTGCATGCTAACTTCAAAATCTCAAATTATAACATGTCAAATAACTCAGTTCTTATTCTTATGTACTCCTTATTTACACAAGAATTACTCATTACTAATATAAGAATTTACCATATCTATTACATTCTAACATGTAATAAAGGTGATAACATCTCATATTAACTTAACATGTAAATTCTATTCATTCTCAACTTAAACTCAATCCAATAACAAGCTCAATCTATATCTCTACTTAAAAATAACTTAATTCTTATTCTCATGCATATTATTACACAAGCACATAACTTAAACTCATTGATTTCATAAACTCCATTATAATATTAACTTCATATTCATTAACATACATGCTAATAACTACTCAACTCATGTAAAACATGAATTTAAGATAAGTAATTACCTCCTTCTTGAAAACTTGAACTTGAAAACTTTGATTCTTCACTTCAAAATTATTTCAGTCTATTAAAATTTCCATTACTCAAACTCTCAAATAAACTTATATAGCTTTGTAATAATTCTTGGGTGTAAAAATTTGATCTTTGAGCCTCTATTTATAGGCAAAAACTTAGAATAAATTATAGAGAAGTGAAGAAATCAACAAATTAAACAATTTAAACTTATAAAAATTAATCAATATAAATATATCCTCACCAACCATTAAATCAACAGTCATACCTTAATATATTGCTCAAAATTAACTATAGTTGGAACCAAAACCGACAAAACAAAACTTGAAAATTTTTGTCGGCACACAACTCGTGTGACTAGTCACACAAGTCGTGTGACAAGTCGTGTGACTATGCCGTGAGCAGATTTGAACAGTACATTGAGCCACATGACTCGTGTGACTTGCCACACTACTCGTGTGACTCAAAAACTTCAAATTTTCAACTTATTTGGCCTCAAAATAGCTTAATCTTAGAAAAAAAAACTGATACTTTTTTTAATAACTGAAAGGGATATTACAAGGGCGGCGCAGGCAAGGCGCACGCAATAATGCGCGTATGCGGTACGAGCTACGCGGACGAAATCGAGTCCGCCGAGGACTAGGAGTGCGAGGCGGCGCGCGCGATCTTGGGCGAAGGGTTTGAGGCGGCGACTTGGGCTTCAAGACTATACATTGGAGTGCAAGTCAAGTATTTAGAGATCTAGTATTATTAGGAGTTTTTTAGATGTTAGGAGACCTTTACTTTCCTTATTGCATTAGAAGATCTAATATGTTTAGGAGTTAATATTTTATTACTTTAATTAGAGATCTAGTTGGAGTAGGATTAGAGTTAGTTAGGATCTATAAATAGGGATGTTCCCTCATTGTTTTTAGATGTCGAGAATTGATGAGTTGAATAGAAAAGAACGTTGTGTTCATTCGTGTGTTTAAGCAAGCCCAGCAGTGCATGTTTATCATACAACCGTGTCGGAGAGAAGGCCCTGAGAGCGTCTTGAAGTCACACCTATCGTGTTTAGTCGAGGGCCCTGAGTGCGCGATTATCTACAAAGCATAGATAGAAATCACAATCCGCCATCATTGGTGCTCTCGTTGAGAGGGTCCCATCGAGATTTTTGTCTATTTTATCTTTTTATTTTTCGGTTTTTCCTTTTGCTTAGGGGGACGAATATTTTCTTTTATTTTATTCGAATTTTCCCTTCTTTTCCTTCTTTTTTTGTGAGTTTTGTGTGTATCAAAAAAAAAAAAAAA
>CACSLK010026813.1:5732-27475 GCA_902706635.1 Striga hermonthica | reverse complement strand
AGTAGTTCTATTTATTTGTATTATCACGTACATAGGCATAGACCCATTTTGGCTCGAATGGGTCGTATAGGCAAGGACATGATCATCCAACCGTATGCATGCATTAGATGTATGTTAGGTTTATTTATTCTTGTGATTCATGTGATGAATAATGCAGTAAATAAACACACGTAAAGATGGTAATTGATGAGATCTAAGGAACCCAAAAGAATTAATTTGATTAATTCTATATCAAATCAATAAAGGATAAAAATAAGTAGGGACTTATTAATCCAGGCCTTCCATCAAAAGTAGACGACATGAGATGCTACGATGCATTATCACCGACCATGAGTCGTGAGGTGGTTTTGGGTCGAAAGCTGTGATCCCTACTAAGTATAGTGATACTCGTGAAACGGATTCCTCTTTGGGTTGACCATGAGTTGTGGGACATTCTAGTGGGCCGTTATCATGAATGTTTGATGGGATTGATTTGACACTGAGTAATATATACGGTCATAAAATTGAGATATATAAGGAAAAGTGAGGCAAAACATCTTGAAGGTTGTATAGTGATACAATTGTCAAAAGTTGGCTACCGATAAAATTATTTCATGAATACTCATAAAATTGGGATATGGAAAAATTTTATTGGACTTCAAGCCCACTATGAAAATTAGATTGTCATAAATAAAATGGGGTTTACATTAAAATAGTGGGAGACATTTAATATTAAAGACCTTATATTAAATGAATATAAATTCCATAGTCTGATAATTTTCTGCTTCGTTTGTTTTGTAGATCACTCTACTAAAATGGCTAAGAATCCAATTGCAAATATCCTTGAACAAAGCAAATTAACTGGACCCAATTTTAATGATTGGCTGAGGAACCTTAAAATTGTTCTACAGTCTGAAAAAAGGGACTATGTATTGGACAGAGCCCCTCCACCTCCACCCGCGGATCAGACTTCTGAAGAGCTTGGAGAATACTTACGTCATACTGATGACAATCTCCAAGCTCGGTGCTACACGTTAGCATCAATGTCAAATGAGTTACAGAGACAGAATGAATTATTAGATAATGCTTCTGAAATTCTCCTTCATCTACAAGAGTTGTATGGTAATAGGACTCGAAAAATTAGATATCAGATATCTAAGGAGCTTTTCAAGTGTCGTATGACTGAGGGCTCTTCAATTCATGATCATGGGCTGAAGATGATAGCTCTTATTGAAAGGCTTTCGTCCCTTGGAGTCATTATGGATAATGAACTCTATGTGGATCTATTGCTGCAATCTTTGCCACCGCATTTGATAGCTTTGTTGTTAATTTTAATTTACACAAAATGGAGACTTCTTTCCATGAACTTGTGAGTATGTTAAAAACGGCTGAATCCACGATCAAAAAGGATAATCCGGTGCTTCTTGTTGGATCCTCTTCTAAATCTAAAAGGAAGGGGAAGGGAAAGGTTCCAAACAAACCTAACAAGAAGTGAAAGAACAACAAAGGAAAGAACAAAGAGAAGGTTAATTCTCAGTCTAGTCATGAATGTTATCATTGTGGTAATACTGGGCACTGGAAGAGGAACTGCAAGTAGTATCTTGCTAGCCTGAAAAGTTCAGGTATTTATTTTGTTGAAGTTAACTTATCAGTTAACGATTCTTCTTGGGTATTGGATACCGGCTGTGGCTCACATATTTGCAATGATTTGCAGATGATGGCAAGAAGTAACAAGTTAGAAGATGATGACACAATCATAAGGATGGCCAATGGAGCAAGAGTTGCTGCCAAAGCAATTGGGACTGTTTATCTAGCTTTAAATAATGATGTAAAAATTTGTCGTACAAATTGTTTGTATGTTCCGGATGTTATAAGAAACATTATTTCTGTTCCAGTAATGGATAGAGATGGTTTTAAGTTCGTCATTGAGAATGGAAGATGTTTCATTTTCAAAGATACAACTTTTATATATTCAGGTAGTTTGACAAATGGGTTATATACCATTACACCACAAAGTCCCATCCTAACAATTCAACAAAATAAAAGGAAATTTGATAATCATAGTTCATTCACAATTTAGAATGCTCGATTAGGTCATATATCTGAAAAGAAAATTCACAAATTGGGACCAAAACTTGACCTTAGAGGAGAGGAACGGTTGCCTACATGTGAATCATGTCTTAAAGGTAAAATGACTAAATCACTATTTGGTGGACAAGTGGAGCGAGCTAAAGGTCTGTTGGATTTGATCCATACAGATGTTTGTGGACCACTAAATGTTAGTGCACAGAGGAACTACCACTACTTCATAACTTTTACTGATGATTATTCACGGTATGGTTATGTATACCTATTAAGGTACAAATCTGAAGTATTTTAAAAGTTCAAAGAATTCATAAATGAAGTGGAGAAACAAATTGGTCGTAGTATTAAAGTTCTTCAATCAAATCGAGGAGGTGAATATTTGACCAATGAGTTTCTTGATTATTTAAGTGATAATGGGATTATTTCACGGTGGACACCTCTTGGAACTCCACAACTCAATGGGGTTTCAGAAAAGAGAAATCGAACATTGTTAGACGTGGTTCGATCAATGATGAGTTCCACTAGTTTACCTCTTTCATTATGAGTTATGCCTTAGAAACAGCAGCACATATTTTGAATAGAGTGCCAACTAAAGTTGTATCCAGCACACCTTATGAGATATGGTGTGGCAATACACCCTCGTACAAGTATATGAAAGTATGGGGTTGTACTGCTTATGTGAAGCAGTTAGTGGGAGGTAAGTTGGATATGAGATCCATCTGTTGGGTTCGTTATACCGTACGAATCAGAGTATGAAGCGGAATTTAAAAATTTTATAAGTATTTATCTCATAAATACTTATTCCGTACATAAGTATAACGATGTCACATATAAGCATCATTTAAAATCTAGTAACTTTTACTAATTTTGATTTGATATGTAATTTTAAATAAAATTACCTTAGTTCTTGAACTCCTTCAAAAACGACGATGTATGAGGAAATCGATTCCAGGTTTGGTAACTTTGACTTCTTGTGCTTGTGGTTACTAACTTTAGGAATCCAAATGTCTTCCCTCTAATCGTATCCACCTTTTGAACTTAGGTTTCGACAATAGCTTCTTCGCTAGTAGAAACTACTCGGTTTTTCAGTAGATATGGAATATAAATTTACAAGGAGATTTTACAAGAACTTTTCTTGTTTTATCACTGAACTCTTTGAATGTTCTCTCTTGGAAGAAATTTTAGTTCAAGACTTAGCAATTAATGTGCAAACATTTTGCACCTATCTATACTATACATTTTAGCATAAAATAATCAATATTTGATATTTATTTATTTTAAATAAAATCAGATTTTATTTAAATAATCATACCAAATATTGACTTTTAATTAATAATGTGGAGTGGTTTATAACCACCATCAACCACCATTATTTTGTCTCTTCATTATTTTAATCTTTAATCATATTAAAGATTAAATAATAAAATAATAATTTTTTAAAATATTTTTCAAGACGTTATTATTTTAATCTTTTCTTCCAATTTCCTTATTTAATAATCATATTATTATTTAGATTTTGAAATTTAAAATCTAATATTAAATTCCAACTATTAATTAGTAATTCTATTAATCACTAAATTAATATCCAAATTCAATTAGTCAATCCAATTAATTAATTTAATATATTCCTTTAATTTATATCTAATCAAATTAGATTTATCAATTAATTTTGACTCTTTAAAATTACTATTTGAATTTTACCTTCATTCAAAAATTGGTGTGACCTTTTAGGTTCACAATTAATACTAGTAGTGGGTTTACAACTCTTTGTAATTTGAGTTAATCTTATTAACTCTTATTCATGAATTAACTCTTTAATTCAAGAACCCACATATCATGGGAACATCTAGCAAGTAGCATGAATCTAGTATTAAGTGAATAGCGAGTAAACCTATTTCGATTACAAGTCCATACATGTAAAATCCTTTCCACATCCAATTTTCTGATTAAATCTTTGGGTATGATTTTGTCGAAACTCAAATTGATATAATAACTATGATTCCATTTCAATTTAGTAATTCGTTTATGAATCTCTATTCATCCCGCCTTGGCCAAGGACTTTGAATTACTAACTATGAAACACATAGGAAATTCACTTATCTTCATAAGTGTCGAATCCTTTGTTGGCCACTGACAAACTTCCATACATATTAATATAATACCCAAGATATCCCTTTATACGATTGTGCTAGCAATCAAAAGGATAAATCAAAGTAAAATATAATATGCACAAAGTTACCATCGTGCCTCAAGTCTAAGGATTAATCATGTACTATTGTAACATGAAAATTCTTATTCGACATGATAAACATTCATTAAGAATTATCATACGGTCATGTTCAGTGAACTTGTTCTTTAACAAGCACTCACATATATATTTTGCGTCCCACGCTAATGTTGATGGAATGCAACATTCTTATCTGATAAGCATACATACTATGTGCAAGTCTTTTCCGGATTTATTCGATATCCCATCTCGAAACATCCAATGACTTGGAACTTTATTTAAGATCACAGCTTTCAAGATATGTTCCATGATCACCATCTCTATACGCAACCATATCTTATAGCTATAAGTGATCTAGGGACTTTATTTTAAGTGCAAATATATGATAAATGCTTACTCTTAAAATAAAGTATTGCCTGTTATTTAATATAATTCCAATAGATTGTATTTACAAGTAGAATACGTCCAATCCGATTGGAACGCCGGGTATACTACTCTAACAATCTCCCACTTGCCCTAGTTCCAATCTCTCATGTATCTTAGACCCATCTTCTCAAGATGTACTTCGAACACTTTCTGTGATAAAGGCTTAGTTAAGGGGTCTGCTATATTTTCTGCTGAGTCGACTCGCTCCATTACAACGTTGCCTCTACCAATGATTTCTCTAATCAAATGGTATCGTCTCATAATGTGTTTGGATCTTTGATGAGATCTTGGCTCCTTTGCTTGCGCAATAGCTCCATTGTTATCACAATAAATCGTTATTGGATCAACAACATATGGTACTACACCCAACCCTTGGATGAAGTTCCTTATCCAAATAGCTTCCTTTGCAGCATCAGATGCAAAAATATATTCAGCCTTTGTAGTAGAGTCAGCAATCGTTTCTTGTTTGGAACTTTTCCAACTAACTGCTGCTCCATTCAGAGTTAATAAATATCCAGACATGGATTTATAGACGTCTTTATCGGACTGAAAACTAGAATCAGTAAAGCCTTCTAGTTTCAATTCTCCATTGCCGTATACCATAAAGATATCCTTAGTCCTTCGTAAGTACTTAAGAATCATCTTAACGGCTTTCAAGTGTTCTTCACCTGGATTAGACTGATATCTGCTCGTTACACTTAGTGCATGAGCAACATCAGGTCTTGTACATAACATTGCATACATAATGCTACCAATAGCAGATGCATAAGGTATATGACTCATCCGTTCTCTTTCTTCAGGTGTCTTTGGAGACATCATCTTAGAAAGAGAAACCCCATGACTCATTGGAATATATCCACGTTTGGATTCTTCCATACTAAACCTCTTTAGTACCTTATTTATGTACATAGACTGGGATAGTCTGATCATCCTTTTAAATCTATCTCTATAGATTTTTATCCCTATGATAAAGGATGCTTCTCCCAAATCTTTCATGGAGAACTGTTTAGACAACCATGTCCTTGTTGACTGCAACATTCCTACATCATTCCCAATGAGTAGAATGTCATCAACATATAGAACAACAAATGAAACTGCATTCCCACTAACCTTCTTATTATAAACACATGGTTCATCCGGATTCTTATGAAAATCAAACGTTTTGATCATTTCATCAAACTGGATGTTCCAACTCCTTGAAGCTTGTTTAAGTCCATAACTAGACCTTTGAAGCTTATAAACCATTTGTTCACTCCCACTGGATATGAAACCCTGCGGTTGTTTCATATAAATATCTTCCTTAATGTTTCCATTAAGAAAAGCAGTTTTCACATCCATTTGCCATATTTTGTAGTCATAATACGCAACTATGGCTAGCAATATCCGAATAAATTTATGCATTGCTACTGGTGAAAAAGTTTTCTCATAATCAACACCTTGTTTTTTAGTATAACCTTTAGCAACCAGTCTCACTTCAAAAGTATTTACTTCTCCATCTCCACCACGTTTTTGTTTGTAAAACCCATTTACAACCTATGGGTAAAATACCCTGTGGTGGTTCAACCAAAGTCCATACTTTGTTTGAATACATGGAATCTATCTCGGATTGCATAGCTTCTTGCCATTTATCTGAGCCAATGTCCAATATTATCTCATCATAGCTTATTGGATCATTATCCAAAAGGAGTCCCTTTTCATTGTTCTCTAACAATAGGTATAGCCTCTCAGGCGCCCTAGAAACCCTTTCAGATCTCCGAAGAGGTTGTGTTATAGATGGTCCAGTCTCTACTGGTATGTTATTTGTGGTATCTTGTGGAATTTCTTGTGGTTCTTCATTAAGTTCTATGACTCGGCTATTCTTTGAGAGAAACTCTTCCTCTAAAAGAACAGCATTCCTCGAAACAAACACCTTTTGTTCACAGGGGTCATAGAAATAGTATCCAATAGACTATTTTGGATACCCCACAAAATTACATAAGATGGATCTCAAATCCATCTTACCTCTCACTAACTGCTTCACATAAGCAGTACAACCCCATACTTTTATATACTTGTACGAGGGTGTTTTACCATACCATATCTCATAAGGTGTGCTGGGTACAGCTTTACTTGGCACTCGATTCAAAATATGTGCTGCTGTTTCTAAGGCATAGCCCCAGAATGAAAGAGGTAAACTAGTGGAACTCATCATTGATCGAACCTTGTCCAACAATGTTCGATTCCTCCTTTCTGAAACCCCATTGAGTTGTGGAGTTCCAGGAGGTGTCCACTGTGAAATAATCCCATTATCTCTTAAATAATCAAGAAACTCATTGGTCAAATATTCACCTCCTCGATCCGATCGAAGAACTTTAATACTACGACCAATTTGTTTCTCCACTTCACTTCTCAAATCTTTGAACTTTTCAAATACTTCAGATTTGTACCTTAATAGGTATACATAACCATACCTTGAATAGTTGCCAGTAAAGGTTATGAAATAGTGGTAGTTCCTCTTAGCACTAACATTTAGTGGTCCACATACATCTGTATGGATCAAATCCAACAGACCTTTAGCTCGCTCCACTTGTCCAACAAATGGTGATTTTGTCATTTTACCTTTAAGACATGACTCACAAGTAGGCAACCTTTCTTCTCCCCTAAGGTCGAGTTTTGGTCCCAATTTGTGAATCCTTTTTTCATATATATGACCTAATCTAGCATGCCAAATTGTGAATGAACTATGATTATCTAATTTTCTTTTATTTTGTTGAATAGTTAGGATGGGACTTTGTGGTGTAATGGTATATAAATCATTTGTCAAATTTTCGGAATATATAAAAGTTGTATCTTTGAAAATGGAACATCTTCCATTCTCAATAACGAACTTAAAACCTTCTCTATCCAATTTTGGAATAGAAATTATGTTTCTTATAATATCCAGAACATACAAACAATTTGTCAAACAAATTGTTACACCATCTCTTAAAGCTAGATAAACAGTCCCAACAGCTTTGGCAGCAACCCTTGCCCCATTGCCCATCCTTAGGATTGTTTCTTCATTCTCTAGCTTATTACTTCTTGCCATCATTTGCAAATCAGTGCAAATATGTGAGCCACAGCCAGTATCCAATACCCAAGAAGAATCGTTAATTGATAAGTTAACTTCAACAAAATAAGTTCTGAACTTTTCAGGCTTGCAAGATACTGTTGGTGTTATATACTTAAGCTTTGCTTTAGTGGATATTACACTTGTTATTTCTTGATGAATGAGAATTATGTTCGGTTAAATAAGTTCCACGTTCTGTTGTTTTGCATGTAGATAAGTGGGTCGTCATCGGGCGTACCGAAGATCACTATATCAGTTACTTGCGAAACAAGAATCATTGGTTAACAACCTAGATGGAATTGAACAACCCATCGGAATGGTTGTAGTGTAAACCGTACGGTTTGTCTTGACCGAATAGTGTGCTAGTATATTTATGTATTGAACAGGATCCCAGAGAGGGATGTTCGTTTTATGTTGATCGTCGTAAACGAACTAGGCCTCAGTTAATTATTGCGTGCTCTTAACCCGTAAGATATTAATAGGCATGTGCACATAATTGTTGTTGCTTTGATTCTTTTGGTGAGATCCAAGTCGGGTCGAAATACTTAATGAATCGGGTAATGACATTATGTGTTCGATGTGCTGTTAGGATATTTACGGTCACCATGTGCGTTAGTATGATGATGTCCCCGAAGTGAGTTCATGAAGGAATATTATGCTAAACCCTGTAGGTGGATTTATTCCGGCATAATATGAATGCTATGAGCGAGCGCTAGCTTCGGTAATATAATATATTAATTACTTCTTGATTATTAATGATCGAATTAATTAATGGACATTATATCTTAAACATGGGGAGGTAAATCGGATAATTATAATGAGTCTCAAATGTAATTTGGGATAGGTGAGGGGAGTGCAATAATATTACTGTGGTGGGCTTTAATATTATTAATATTTTAATTGTGGGGTTGCTCCACAGTATTAATATATTAGAAGCCCTTATCCTATTCTCCTTAGGGTCCCTACTGTAGCTCTATATATACAGCATTAGGCTCATGGAAGAGAGGAGAATCCCACAACCTTGAAAAACACGTCCAGCCCTCTCTCTCTCTTCCAAGGAGTAGTTCTATTTCTTGTGCTCCACTGATACAAGATATAGATAGCTGTTTGAGAATACAGTAGAAGATCCTAAGGTATATACGAGATTCCAATCAGATCTATCATACATCCAAACCGGAGACCAAAACCAGCAAGTGACCATACCACGATGACCAGGACGACGAGACGAAGAGATCGCCGTCGAGATCGCTGCCAGCCGCCGCCGCACGCGCCGCCACGCGCCGCGGGAAGGGAGTAGCTGCCGGAGCTTACTCGCGCGCGTGAGAGCCCGTGAACCGTCCGATTTTCGATCAGTCAACGTCGTTGACTTCGTCGTGACGCCAGCTTTCTGGATTGGTCAAGTTTGTTCGATTCCGAGAAGATTTGATTTGCGGTCAACTGTTCGGGCCAGCCAGATCTACATAAATTTTAAGCAGTAAGTTTTCTTCATCAAACCTTTAGATCCGCTGCGCATATGTTTATGTTGAATGTTTGTCCGTGATTTGTGCATATCGAGATCCTCATATGTCCCAACAGATACTCCTTGCAGTTCCTCTTCCAATGCCCAATTTTACCACAATGATAACATTTATTGGATTCAGTTAATTTGTTTTGCTCAAGGATACTTATAAGGATTTTTAGCCATTTTAGTAGACTAATCTACAAAAACACCAAACGAAGCAGAAAATAATCAGGCTATAGAATTTATATTCATTCAATATTAGGTCTTTAATATTAAATGTCTCCCACTATTTTAATTAAAGCCCCATTTTAATTATGAAAATCTAATTTTCATAGTGGGCTTGAAGTCCAATAAAATTATTCCATATCCCAATTTTATGAGTACTCATGAAACAATTTTATCGGTAGTCAACTTTTGACAATTGTATCACTATACAACCTTCAAGATACTTTGCCTCACTTTTCCTTATATACCTCAATTTTATGACCGTATATATTACTCAGTGTCAAATCAAACCCATCAAACATTCATGATAACGGCCCACCAGAATTTCCCACGACTCATGGTCAACACAAAGAGGAGTTCGTTTCACGAGTATCACTATACTTAGTAGAGATCATGGCTTTCGACATAGAACCACCCCACAACTCATGGTCGGTGATAAAACATCGTAGTATCTCATGTCATCTACTTTTGATGGAAGGCCTGGATTAATAAGTCCCTACTTATTTTTATCCATTATTGATTTGATATAAAATTAATCAAATTAATTCTTTTGGGTTCCTTAGATCTCATCAATTACCATCTTTACGTGTGTTTATTTATGGCATTATTCATCACATGAGTCACAAGCATAAATAAACCTAACATACATATAATGCATGCATACGGTGGGATGATCATGTCCTTGCCTATACGACCCATTCGAGCCAAAATGGGTTTATGCCTATGTACGTGATAAAACAAATAAATAGAACTACTTCTATTACAATTTATTTTATCTACCCGTACAAGCACAGGCCTTCGAGATTTACAACTTGTAAAAGTACCCACACAAGAGTGGGCCTTTTTCATCGAACGGTCTCCACCTAGATCTAATCTTTAACGATACAAAAATTTAAAATTTTACAAATCATATCTCAAGAGACTCGCATGTCTCGATAAATTACATTCGTTCAATCACATTGAATAGAAATGCAACCATCAATCATATTGAATAAAATGCAATCATTCATCATTATGAATAAAAGGCTCATGATCATCCCTAAATTAACCATTCATCACATGAATTCAACATATAAATTCACTAATTTAGTATGTTGATGTAGTAATGACTTATATTAAGTCAAAACAGCTCGATTCTGATCATCTGATCAGTCACACAACTTGTTGACACTCACACGACTCGTGTGGCTCACTCACACGACTCGTGTGAAAAATACGAGAGTGACTATGAAAATCCTGGGAAGAAATTTAAGTCACACGACTCGTGTCACACCTCACACGACTCGTGTGAGGTGACACGACCGGTCACACGACTCGTGTGACCCCTCACACGGGTCGTGTGACCCTACACGACCTGTCACACATGTCGTGTCATCCTGCACGACTCGTGTTTTCGAATACTCTATTCGATTTTTAATCCAGTTCGTGTTTTTAATAATTTTTCAAATCAAAATCTGATTTTAAAGATGCTAATCGTAACGTGACTCTGATACCACTGTTGGGTTCGTTATACCGTACGGATCAGAGTATGCAGCGGAATTTAAAAATTTTTACCACTATTAGCATAAAATAATTAATATTTGATATTTATTTATTTTAAATAAAATCAGATTTTATTTAAATAATCATACCAAATATTGACTTTTAATTAATAATGTGGAGTGGTTTATAACCACCAAAACCACCATTATTTTGTCTCTTCATTATTTTAATCTTTAATCATATTAAAGATAAAATAATAAAATAATAATTCTTGAAAACATTTTTCAATACTTTATTATTTTAATCTTTTCTTCCAATTTCCTTATTTAATAATCATATTATTATTTGGATTTGAAATTTAAAATCCAATTTTAAATTCCAACTATTAATTAGTAATTCCATTAATTACTAAATTAATATCCAAAATTCAATTAATCAATTCAATTGATTAATTTAATATATTCTTTAATTGATATCTAATCAAATTAGATTTATCAATTAATTCTAAATCTTTAGAATTACTATTTGAATTTTACCTTCATTCAAAAATTGATGTGACCTTTTAGGCTCACAATTAATACTAGTAGTGGGTTTACAACTTTGAGTTAATCTTATTAACTCTTATTCATGAATCAACTCTTTAATTCAAGAACCCACATATCATGGGAACATCTAGCAAGTAGCATGAATCTAGTATTAAGTGAATAGCGAGTAAACCTATTTCGATTACAAGTCCATACATGTAAAATCCTTTCGACATCCAATTTCCCGATTAAATCTTTGGGTATGATTTTGTCGAAACCCAAATAGATTTAATAACTATGATTCCATTTCAAATTTAGTAATTCGTTTATGAATCTCTATTCATCCCGCCTTAGCCAAGGACATTGAATTACTAACTATGAAACACATAGGAAATTCACTTATCTTCATAAGTGTCGAATCCTTTGTTGGCCACTGACAAACTTCAATACATATTAATATAATACCCAAAATATCCCTTTATACGATTGTGCTAGCAATCAAAAGGATAAATCAAAGTAAAATATAATATGCACAAAGTTACCATCGTGCCTCAAGTCTAAGGATTAATCATGTACTATTGTAACATGAAAATTCTTATTCGACATGATAAACATTCCTTAAGAATTTTCATATAGTCATGTTCAGTGAACTTGTTCTCTAACAAGCACCCACATATATGTATTTGCGTCCCACACTAATGTTGATAGAATGCAACATTCTTATCCGATAAGCATACATACTATGTGCAAGTCTTTTCCAGATTTATTCGATATCCCATCTCGGAACATCCAACGACTTGGGACTTTAATTAAGATCACAGCTTTCAAGATATGTTCCATGATCACCATCTTTATGCGCAACCATATCTTATAGCTATAAATGATCTAGGGACTTTATTTACAAGTAGAATACGTCCAATCCGATTAGAACGCCGGGTATACTACTCTAACACCATCTTATGTAATTTTGTGGGGTATCCAAAAGAGTCTATTGAATACTATTTCTATGACCCCTCTGAACAACAGGTGTTTGTTTCGAGGAATGTTGTTTTCTTAGAGGAAGAGTTTCTCTCAAAGAATAGTGGAGTCATAGAACTTAATGAAGAACCACAAGAAATTCCACAAGATACCACAAATAACATACCAGTAGAGACTGGACCATCTATAACAAAACCTCTTCGGAGATCTGAAAGGGTTTCTAGGGCCTTTCAGAGGCTATACCTATTGTTTGAGAACAATGAAGAGGGACTCCTTCTGGATAACGATCCAATAAGCTATGATGAGGAATGTCGGACATTGACTCAGATAAATGGCAAGAAGCTATGCAATCCGAGATAGATTCCATGTATTCAAACAAAGTATGGACTTTGGTTGAACAACCACAGGGTATTGTACCCATTGGTTGTAAATGGGTTTACAAACGAAAACGTGGTGGACATGGAGAAGTAAATACTTTTAAAGCAAGACTGGTTGCTAAAGGTTATACTAAAAAACAAGGAATTGATTATGAGGAAACTTTTTCACCAGTAGAAATGCTTAATTCTATTCGGATATTGCTAGCCATAGCTTCGTATTATGACTACGAGATATGGCAAATGGATGTGAAAACTGCTTTTCTTAATGGAAACATTAAGGAAGACATTTATATGAAACAATCGCAGGGTTTCATATCCAGTGGGAGCGAACATATGGTCTGTAAGCTTCAAAGATCCATATATGGACTTAAACAAGGTTCGAGGAGTTGGAACTTTCGGTTTGATGAAACGATCAAAACATTTGATTTTCATCAAAATCTGGATAAACCATGTGTTTATAAGAAGGTTAGTGGGAATGCAGTTGTATTTGTTGTTCTATATGTTGATGACATTCTACTCATTGGGAATGATGTAGGAATGTTGCAGTCAACAAGGACATGGTTGTCTAAACAGTTTTCAATGAAAGATTTGGGAGAAGCATCCTTTATCCTAGGGATAAAAATCTATAGAGATAGATTTAAAAGGATGATCGGACTATCCCAGTCTACGTACATAAATAAGGTGCTAAAACGATTTAGTATAGAAGAATCCAAACGTGGATATATTCCAATGAGTCATGGGGTTTCACTTTCTAAGACGATGTCTCCAAAGACACTTGAAGAAAGATAACGGATGAGTCACATACCTTATGCATCAGCTATTAGTAGCATTATGTATGCAATTTTATGTACAAGACCTGATGTGGCTCATGCACTTAGTGTAACGAGCAGATATCAGTCTAATCCAGGTGAAGAACACTAGAAAACCGTTAAGATGATTCTTAAGTACTTACGAAGGACTAAGGATATCTTTATGGTATACAGCAATGGAGAATTGAAACTAGAAGGCTTTACTGATTTTGGTTTTCAGTCCGATAAAGATGACTATAAATCCATGTCTGGATGTTTATTTACTCTGAATGGAGCAGCAGTTAGTTGGAAAAGTTCCAAACAAGAAACAATTGCTGACTCTACAATAGAGACTGAATATATTGCTGCATCTGATGCGGCAAAGGAAGCTGTTTGGATAAGGAACTTCATCCAAGGGTGAGGTGTAGTACCATCTGTTGTTGATCCAATAACGATTTATTGTGATAACAATAGGGTTATTGCAAAAGCAAAGGATCCAAGATCTCATCAAAGATCCAAACACATTATGAGACGATACCATTTGATCATTGGTAGAGGCGACGTTGTAACGGATCGAGTCGACTCAGCAGAAAATATAGCAGACCCCTTAACTAAGCCTTTATCACAGAAAGTGTTCGAAGGACATCTTGAGAAGATGGGTCTAAGATACATGAGTGATTGGAACTAGGGCAAGTGGGAGATTGTTAGAGTAGTATACCCGGTGTTCCAATCGGATTGGACGTATTCTACTTGGAAATTAAATCTATTGGAATTATATTAAATAAAAGGCATTACTTTATTTTAAGAGTAAGCATTTGTCATATATTTGCACTATAAAGTCCCTAGATCACATATAGCTATAAGATATGGTTGCGCATAGAGATGGCGATCATGGAACATATCTTGAAAGCTGTGATCTTAAATACAGTTCCAAGTCTTTGGATGTTTCGAGATGGGATATCGAATAAATTCGGAAAAGACTTGCACATAGTATGTATGCTTATCGGATAAGAATGTTGCATTCCACCAACATTAGCGTGGGACGCAAATACATATATGTGGGTGCTTGTTAGAGAACAAGTTCACTGAACATGACCGTATGAAAATTCTTAATGGAAGTTTATCATGTCGAATAAGAATTTTCATGTTACAATAGTACATGATTCATCCTTAGACTTGAGGCACGATGGTAACTTTGTGTATATTATATTTTACTTTGATTTATCCTTTTGATTGCTAGCACAATCGTATAAAGGGATATTTTGGGTATTATATTAATATGTATGGAAGTTTGTCAGTGGCCAACAAAGGATTCGACACTTATGAGGATAAGTGAATTTCCTATGTGTTCATAGTTAGTAATTCAAAGTCCTTGGCCAAGGCGGGATGAATAGAGATTCATAAACGAATTACTAAACTTGAAATGGAATCATAGTTATTAAATCAATTTGGGTTTCGACAAAATCATACCCAAAGATTTAATCGGGAAATTGGATGTCGAAATGATTTTACATGTATGGTCTTGTAACTGAAATAGGTATACTCGCTATTCACTTAATACTAGATTCATGCTACTTGCTAGATGTTCCCATGATATGTGGGTTCTTGAATTAAAGAGTTAATTCATGAATAAGAGTTAATAAGATTAACCCAAATTACAAAGAGTTGTAATCTCACTACTAGTATTAATAGTGAACCAAAAAGGTCACACCAAGTTTTGAATGAAAACAAGATAAAAGTGATATTTCTAAAGAGTTATAATTAATTGATAAAGATTAATTAAATAATATGATTATTTAATTAATTATCTAATTAAGAATTAGATGTCAATAAAAGAATATTATAAATTAATCAATTGGATTGATTAATTTAGTAATTAATATAATTACTAAATTAATAGTTGAATTTTAAAATTGAAATCCAAAATAATTATATGATTATTATAAAAAGGATAATATTATTGGGAGAAAAATATTATGTTGAAAAATATTTTTTGAAAATATTATTTTATTATTTTATCTTTAATATTATTAAAGATTAAAATAATGAAGAGACAAAATAATAGTGATATGGTGGTTATGAACCACTCCACCTTATTAATTAAAAGTCAAATTTGGTATTATTATTAAAATAAAATCTGATTTTATTTAAAATTAATAAATATCAAATATTGATTATTTTATACTAAAATGTTTAGTATAAATAGGTGCAAAATGTTTGCACAAAATGCTAAGTCATTTTGAGAAATTTTTCAAGAGCTGAAAAGAGAGAGAAAGAAGAAAAGTTCTTCAAAATAAAATAAAAATTTAAGAGAGAGTTCTTAAAATTATACTAATATAATATTTTATCTCCCAATTAAATCCTTTTAATATTCATATATCGAAACCGATATTTTTTACTAGCGAAGAAAGAGATATCGGTGATGGATTTCAAAAGGTGGACTCTATTAGAGGGAAGACGTTTAGATTCCTAAAGCGAGATGAGATTTAACCGGCAATCGATTTCCTCAATCATCGTCAAGTTTGAAGGAGTTCAAGATATAAGGTAATTTGTGAAATTACATATCAAATCAAAATTAGTAAAAGTTACTAGATTTTAAATGATGCTTGTTCGTTATTTCGTTATACTTATGTACGGAATAAGTATTTATAAGAAAAATACTTATAAAAAATTTTAAATTCCGTTGCTTACTATGTTCCGTACGGTATATCGAACTCAACAATCGCGAGGGGTGGAATATGGGTGGATGATGCGTTCCGGGGATTGCTATGGAACAACGAACGGATGGCAAGAAGGATATGGCGCGCATTGGCGCGCAAGTGGGAGCGGAGTATGGCTGGGCGCCACGGCATATGCGGGGGATGACCGCAAGTGGGCCAAGGCGTGAGCGGCTACCAGCGAAGGGCGCGCATCGGGAAGTGATGCGCGATACCGAATGTAGGGCAGCATTGGGCGCGGAAGCTGACAACATGCGCGGGGCGCTGGAAAGCAGCGAGGGAAGCGCGGGCACGCGGAGTGTGCGCAACACCCGTACGGATGACGAGCAGCGCGCGAGATGATCGGAAGGGACGGGGCACGCGCATTAGCGCACGAGTGTGGAGCAGGCGCAAGAGTCGCAGCCCGCGTAGGCGTAGGAATAACAGGCGCGCGTACAGTACGGGAGACGCGAATGAAACCGAGTCTGCCGAGGACTAGGAGTGCGAGTCACCGCGCGCGAGCTAGGGCCAAGAGTTTGAGGCGGCGACTTGGCTTTCAAGACATTGGATTGGAGTTCAAGTCAAGTATTTAG
This sequence comes from Striga hermonthica, assembly GCA_902706635.1. Lineage (NCBI taxonomy): Eukaryota > Viridiplantae > Streptophyta > Magnoliopsida > Lamiales > Orobanchaceae > Striga > Striga hermonthica. Next base: position 10,506 of record CACSLK010026813.1, on the reverse strand, counting down.
ATATTTAGTATTATTAGGAGTTTATTAGCTCTTAGGAGATATTTACTTTCCTTATTGCATTAGAAGATCTAATATGTTTAGGAGTTAATATTTTATTTCTTTAATTAGATATCTAGTTGGAGTAGGATTAGAGATAGTTAGGATCTATAAATATGGATGTTCCCTCATTGTTTTTAGATGTCGAGAATTGATGAGTTGAATAGAAAAGAACATTGTGTTCATTCGTGTGTTTAAGCAGGGCCATCAGTGCGTGTTTATCATACAACCTTGTTGGAGAGATGGCCCTGAGAGCGTCTTGAAGTCACACTTATCGTGTTTAGTGAAGGCCCTGAGTGCGCGATTATCCACAAAGCATAGACAAAAATCACGATCCATCATCAGCGCGTCCCGCCGCGCCGCCCAGCCCTAACCTACTAAGGTGTCTGCTTGAGCGGGCCTTGGCTTTGCCTATTCCTACTAGGAATCCACTACTGGCTGCGTTGCCTGTTTCTTCGAGGATTACTTTCGTCGCTGATTGCTTTTCCTAGTCCTACAGGGTCTAGTAATCCCACCTTGCTTATTCCTATGAGGATTAGGCTTGTCACCCTGGTCTTGCCTCTCCCCGCGTGTGCGCCACCTGAGCGGTTGTCGCGCACGCCTATCACCGCAGCATTGTTTCCACGCCCGTCCCGCGCTCCGCGCATGTCGTCCGGCGCCCCTACGCTGTGCTCGCCTATCGCGCGCCATCGCCCAGCTCTGCCTCGCCCAACGCCCACCGCTCGCTCGTCCCAGCGCAACAACCCCTTGCGTGCATCAACCACCCAACATCCACCCCCTGTGCGACACATCGCCTAACCTCCAAGTGCCATGCGCATCTACGCCAATGCGCGTATTCTCGCCCTTGTCTAATGCGCCCTTTCTTGCGCCCGAATGTTGCCCGCCTATGGACCATCTTCTCGTGTGCCTTCGCGCACCTCCATGCGCGATCGTCATTGGTCGGCTCTTGTGATCGCGCTTTCAACCCTCGTACTCCACCGCGTGTTTGGGCTTGCACTATCCCTTGACCTTCTAGCTTCGTCCTTCTCATGCTCGACCTTTGTGTAGTCGACCCTTGTGTGGTCGACCCTCGGCTCACATGGTTCGCCTCGTGTACTCGTGCATCATGTCCGTGCACTGCCCCTCGCGCTTGCTTGCACGATATCCTTGTAAACGCACGAGCTCCTCTCACGCGTACCCGCTCCTTTACATGAGACATCTATCGACTACCTCGTGTTCGCGTGGACTCGCGCCGCTTCTCATGTTCTTGTGCGCCTTGCATACGAGCTCGCACCCGTCTCTTTGGCCATGCTTGTGTCGTTTTGGTTCTTTTTTCAGCCTCCTAGGGGCGTCTAGGCTCTCAGCCCTTCTCATCATCGGGGGTCCAAACCCACATACGCATCATTCCCGTCCCCTTTGAGAATGCCCTTGTCCTCAAGGACTCGTCCTCTACCTTCAAAACATCGGGCACTCTTCTTCGACCATGCGCGCATACCACTCACGGTCCTCGTCAACCTCGACCAAGAACTCGCTCTCAACTTCGACCACCTCTTCATTCGCATCGTTCTCCTTGTGCACTTCATCGCCATTGACCACCTTAACCACGACCGAGATCTCCTCTTCAACCTCAGTTACCTCGACCTCATCGGTGGCCTTCACGTCTTCTACTACTTCGGCTTCTTCGGACTCGACCAACGTTCCTTCAACAATCGTGAAGAGCCGTGGATCGCTCAACTTGCACTTATGGCCCAGCACATATTTTTCGGTGCAAGTAAAGCATAGACCCTCATCTTGTCGCCGAAACATCTCCTCCGTGATCTTGAGTTGTCATGCATACTTCTCCTCTAAGTTCCTTCGCTCGTACAACTCCTCCAAGTATCTTTGCTCCTTCGGGGTTAAACTCCTCTCCAACCCCTCCAACATTGCAAGATCCTCCCGATCCAACTCATCTAATGGCTCGAAGGACATCTTTTTTTTTGTGACTCGAGAAATAAATCAAACAAGACTAATAATAATTTTTTTGATACCTCTCACACGAAAAAAGAAGAGAAAAAAGAAGGAAAATTTCTAACTAAAATTCAAAAAAAAGAAGGGGAAAAATCAAAAAAAGAAGAAGGAAAAAATAGACAAAAATCACGATTGGACACTCTCAACGAGAGCACCAATGGTGAGGGATCGTGATTCTTGCCTACAGCTGTGAATAATCGCGCACTAAGGGCCTTCGACTAAACACGATAGGTTGTGACTCAAGACGCTTTCAGGGCCTTCTTTTAGACACAGTTGTATGATAAACATGCACTGATGACCTTGCTTAAACACACGATTGAAAAAAACGATATTTTTCTATTAACCACTCGACATATCAAAACAATGGGAGATGACAAGTATTTATAGAGTGTCTAGCCCTAACTTACCAAGGAGTTTGCTTGAACGCGCCTCGGCTTTGCCTATTCCTACTAGGAATCCACTCCCGGCTACGTTGCCTGTTTCTTCGAGGATTACTTTTGTCGCCGATCTTTCACGTGCGTACTAGCGCTCAACTGCTTTTTCTAGTCCTGCAGGGTCTAGTATTCGCGCCTTACCTATTCCTATGAGGATTAGGCTTGTCACCCTGGTCTTGCCTCTCCCAGCGTGTGCACCACCTGAGCGTTTATCACGCACGCCCATTGCCCCAGCACTGTTTCCGCGCCCGTCCCATGTTGTGCGCGTGTCACCCGGCGCCCCTGCACTCTGCTCGCCTATCACGCGCCATCGCCCAGCGCTGCCTCGCCCAGCGCCCAGCGCCCATCGCTCGCTCGTCCCACCGCAACAACCCCTCGCGCGCATGGACCACCCAATATCCAACCCTTGCGCGCCACTTCGCCTAACCTGCAAGCGCCATGCGCGTCTACGCTAATGCGCATATTCTCGCCCTTGTCTGATGCGCCCTTTCATGCGCCCGAATGTTGCCCGCTTATGGACCATCTTCTCGCGTGCCTTCACACACCTCCATGCGCGGTCGTCATTGTCCGACTTATGTGATCGCGCGTCCAACCCGCGTACTCCACCGCGTGTTTGGGCGCGCACTATCCCTTGACCTTCTAGTTTCGTCCTTCTCATGCTCGACCCTTGTGTAGTCGACCCTTGTGTGGTCGACCTTCAGTTCACGTGGTTCGCATCGTGCACTCATGCATCATGTACGTGCTGTAACGCCCCGTTCGTTTATGAATAAATTGGATTATTATTATTATTATTATTATTATTATTATTATTATTATTATTATTATTATTATTATTATTATTATTTTTGTTGTTGTTATTGTTGTTGTTGTTGTTGTTGTTGTTGTTGTTGTTGCCATTAATATTAATTGTTATTTGTCTAATTGCCTAAATGATTTATGTGCCTTTTGTGTATTTATAATAAATATTAATTGTGGAGATTTTATATAATTATTAAATATTATTTTAAATATTATTTATTTTAATTTAACCGTCGAACCGAGCTGCCGGTCGAGCCTTTTAGCCGAAGTCTCGCCCGTGCCCGAGGCCCGAAGGCCGCGCCCAGCCGGACCACCCGCCCCTTCCCCCTTCCTTTCCTTGTATTGTTTTTGGTAAGTAGCTTGATTGTGGGTCTTTCCTTTTCCCTTTGATGTTGATTTTGGCAAGTGCATCATTTTGGGATCCTACCCATATCAAGAGAGTTCTATTTATGGGAGAGATTTCTCCCTCTCCTCGTCTATTTTCTTTTCCTCCAAGCCGCTCTCTCATCTCTCTCGTTCCTCTCATCCCTCTCTCGCTCTCTCTCTCTTTCTTTTTTTTTTTTCCTTTCGCTGCTCGCCGCCCGATCGCCCGTCGTGCCCCTCCGCTACCGTCCATCGCACGATCACCCGTCGCTGCCATCACGCAAGCCAGGCCTTCGTCGTTCGCGCGATCCATCGCTGCCCAACGCCCAGCAGTCGACCGCGGACCCTCCAACGACCAGCAGTCACGCGCAAGTCGGCCCGCACGTATGCCACGCGTAGCTACCGTGCGGTACGATCACGCCGGCCCTTCTGGATCTCCTCTCGGCCCTTGTTTCATTCCAATACCCCGAGAACGGTACAAGGCTGAAAACCCCCTTATTTTTATATGCGTATATGATGTATGTGCTGAGATTGAATGAATTTGCATGTTAGAGCTTGTGAATTAATCGATTAATTTCATGTTATGATCGTTAATTGTGAAAGCATGTGTATTGTGCATAAATCGTGAATAAGGCTGTGGATTATTAGAATTATTTGAAGTCTTTCGCCTCATGGTGAAGGCTTTAGAGGAAGTTGTTGAGTAAATTGTCAATTATGCTATTTTGAATCGGTTGTTGCTGCTGAATACTTGAAAAATCATTTAAAATAGTATGCTTGTCCGATTGCTGTGAAAATTGAACTGTATTACCTTCTGATTGTGATATATGTTGTGTAAAAATTTTAAGTCAAAATGAGGTTTGTAGCTATGTCAAATGTCGATTTGAAATTCTGGGCAGAAACTTTGAAAAATTATTAAAAATCATATTCTTGGAATTTTGCTGTGATTTTTGGTGAGTGTTAGTAATCTGATGATATGTGTGTTGTGTCCAAATTTCGTTGAAAAATTCAAAGAATTGCCCGGTGAACTAGAAAGTTCAGATTTTCATCGTATTTTTGTAAAAATTGTATTGTGTCCAACCAAGGCATGCATGGCACGTATACGAGGGTGCCGACGTGCACAATGGCATAGGAGGTCGAGCAGGAAGCTCAAGAGTTTG
>CACSLK010026793.1:26700-48497 GCA_902706635.1 Striga hermonthica | reverse complement strand
CCAAGCTGCCCGTCCGTACTCTGACACACCGCGCGCATGTCAGAGGTTGCGCGGGATATTGGGAGCTGTCAGAGATAGTTATCGGTATCCGCCAATGTGCTCTCGACACGTGTTCCCCCTGCACATGGGGTAAATATTCTCCTGAGATTCAGTTAGAGGCTCTCACACGTGCCTGTGACTAGGCCGACTGTTGGGTCCTCGAAGTGATCGACCTGATGAGGTCGAGTTGGTTGCTCGATTGCTTATTTGGTCGAGCAATGGATCGGTCGACTTCCTGCCTGGTCGACTATCTGAATGATCGATCCTCCCGCCTCTTGGCTTGGCTTCCTCCTGGTTTGATCTCCTCGACCGGCTATGTAGACCGATTTAGCTTTGTGTATATAATATCCCACATCAAGCCACTACGTGGCAGGTGTGCTCCATAGCTAATTCAGAAGTTGCCGAAGCCCGCATTCAGCTCTGAACATACCTTCTTTGGTGGCTTTGGAAATCACATAATTTGTGGCACTTCAAAAACACTCTTATGCCTATCCCAGCTTTGATCAAGTCTGCCATCAGAGATTGGGAAGAATTTGCATCTTCCTATGTCTAGTGGTTTAGCTGTTGTGTCTGTTTCCTTGTTGATGGTTTTTTTTTCCTCTCTTTTGGTTCCTTTGTTTCTGGTTTGTATGTTGTTTGAATTAGTCTCATGTATACGTAACAGCCAAGTTCACCCGTGGTAGGATATTGTCCGCTATGGGCACGCTCACCTGCACGGTTTTGCCTTTGGGAGCTGGCTCACCAAAATGCGTCTTACTAGTGAAGGTATCCACAACCACTTATAAGGCATGCTTCGTTCTCCTTCACAACCGATGTGGGATATCTGGATCCACCCCCCTTTGAGGGCCCAGCGTCCTCGCTGGCACACCAGTCCGGGTACTGGCTCTGATTCCATTGTAACAGCCCAGTTCACCTGTGATAGGATATTGTCCGCTTTGGGCACTCTCACCCGCACGGTTTTGCCTTTGGGAGCTGGCTCACCAAAACGCGTCCTACTAGTGAATGTGTCCACAACCACTTATAAGGCATGCTTCGTTCTCCTTCACAACCGATTTGGGATATTTGGATGATTAATAATAATAATAATAATAATAATAATAATAATAGTAATAATAATAATAATAATAATAATAATACAATAATAAATAATCGAGCAACAATAATAAATAACCAGAATAATATAGATAACAATAATAATAATCTGGAAAAATTCATATAATGCCACCTAAATAACATAAATCACATATATTCACGAAAATTCGCATATTCAAACAGGGCGCTACAGTATATTAGACTAGTTCCTTAGTTAGTTTGGTTAGTTTTTATGGTTGATCCCATTGGGGGATTTCAAGGTCGCTTTTTAGCGTGTCCTCCCTATTTTTTGCTGTGGGCCCCATTTGTATTGGACATACTTTTTTTTTGGGTTATATTATATCCCTCTTTCCTTTCGAAAAAAAAAACTAATCATAAAGTCACATTAAATGTCATAAAGTCACTTTAAATGTTATTATATGTTTTATTTAAACTATTATTTATTTTTTAGTTCATTAAACAAGTTTTTATATTTTTTTTTTTCACAACGATAGATTTTATAACAACCAAATGAAAGAGTATATAAAAATCCCACTGCAGAAGAGCAGAATGACAGAAGCACCAACAATGGTGATCTAAACAAAAGGAACACCAAAAAACCATTTCAGAAAACTATTCTTGGCATTATCAGAAGTCATGGGGACCAAGATAGGTTAGTGAAATGGTAGTGCTAATACTAGAATAGCAACCAAAAAAAGGTAAACTAGCCACTGAACCAAGGACCTAGCTAGCTTACCACTGCAACAAAAGAACCAACCAAAACAAGCAAAAAAAGAGAAGACCGAGCAACCTAACTAAGACTAATGGAAGACAAGAGATTAAGATATGGCAAAATAATCAGTTTCCAGCCATGCTGATGAAGTTGTTTGGGCTATGGTGAACTCAAGGAGCCAGTGATTTTGGAAGACCCATCGGTTGCGAGCTTTCCATGTCCACCAGAGAAGGAAGATGGTTAGCTGAAGCCTTCTTTCTGACATGGCATTTTTCTTCAGTGTGCTAAGCTTGATCCACCAGTGTTTAAAATCAGTAGTACTCTCCTCAATGCCCTCCCAATCAATAGCAGCCAGCTTCCAAATAGTTTTCGCTTTAGGACAGTGGAATAGAAGGTGCTCAACAGTTTCTATGTCGGCACCACAGATCTTACACCGGGTCAATAGCTTTAATCCTCTTGTGGAGAGTTTGGTTTAGAGGGAGAGTGTTTGTGAAGCATCTCCACAAGAAGTGTTTGAGCTTTCCTACAATTTTCAAAGACCAAATTCTGTTTCTAGTTGTTTGCACTTGTTTGGTCATCAAGCTGCATTCAGGGACATCTAGCTTGTTCCATTTTTCCTCTACCAGCACTCTATAAATTTCAGGACTGAAAGGTTTCCTGATTTGCAATGGGCCCAAGTGAGTCTGTCATCAAGATAAGGGTCCATTCCTTTGATGCTAAGGATGGCAGAACTTTCACTTTGGGGAAAGCACTGGAGAACCAAGTCCACATTCCAATTCCTTCTCGTGTCATCTATGAGCTCATGGACCTTTGATAATCTATTTTTCCAGGGATTGCAGCTATTAGGCCTGTGAGAGGGTATGGATGGGATCCAAGGATGGTCCTGGATGAAAATTTCAGTGCCGTTGTTCACCTTGTAGAGGACATTTTCAGTGAAGAATGACAAGGTTTTTCTCCAGCTGGCCCAAAGCCATGAGGAATTTGACTGTGCTTTGGCAAGGAGAAGTGAGGAATTTGGAAAGTATTTAGCCTTGATGACTCTACTTACTAAGAGTTCTGGTTGGGAGTGGAGCCTCTAGAGTTTCTTTGCAATTAATGCTTTGTTCATTAGATGAATATCATGGAATCCCAGTCCCCCTTTGCTTTGGGGCAGGGTGATGTGATTCCATGATTTCCACTGAATACCTTAGGAGCCTTGCTTCTTGCTTTTCCACCAGAACTCAACAAAACTCTTGGCTATTTTTTCACAGGTTGCCTTGGGCAGCATAAAACATGACGTGGCATAGATAGGAAGAGCCTCCAGCACTGCCTTTAGAAGGATTTCCTTACCTGCAAGAGAGAGAAATGTGTTTTGCCATTTTGATAATCTTCTTTGGGCTGCTTGTTCAATATAAGAGAAGGTGTCCAGCTTAGTTTTGCCTATCCCAAGGGGAAGGCCAAGGTATTTTGATGAGCTTTTTGGCTGGATACCCATTAGAATATTGGCAAATTTGGTCTCTGAGATGTTGGGGTGTGTTTCTGTTAAAGAAGACAGAGGATTTTTAATTAAAATTAGTTATTTATTTCTTTTATGTAATAATCAAATCTCTTAAAATTTCATATGCAATTGCTATAGTAATAATTTTAATATTGTTTTATCTAATTAGTTTGTCATAATAACCAAGATTGTAAAAATTATATTGTTGCGAGCAATATAAAGATTAATATATAAGTTAAATAATCTATATTTATATCATTAATTTATACTAATGTTAAAATCTATAAAATGTCATATGGTGATGTTTTATTTAATGATTTTAACTATTACATACACATATAACGTTAATTCATTCAGAAATACAAATCAATCATTCTTATACATCGTAACTTTAATTGATTATTCATGCACTCTCATAATTTTACCGACTAAATACTTCCAATCATCTAGATCATAATTTTGGGTAATGCCACATTCTCGTTATGGAACCATTCGTTGGATTTGTATCTGTTAGATGCACATTTCTGTTATGTATCATGTGCATCTAACGGTTACAAATTCCAACGGAATGGTTCCGTAACGTGATTGTAGCATTTTCCCATACTTTTTATATGAAATCACTCAATAATTTCAATCATCTCTATCATACTTTTTATATAAAAACATTAATTCTTTTGTTTTAAATATTATTTTAACACAAATTGAAGATATCATTTGAATTTAACCTAAACATATATTTTTTCAAAATTAAAACTAATTATAAATGCCCAATCAAAACTCAATATATTTATATCCAACCAAACTCATAGGGGTGATTGTTTATCCATTCAACAAAAAAAGGAAAAAATAAATAAATTAAAACTCAACTTTAACTCAACCACACTATCATCAATATTATCGATATAATTAATTAATATTAACCAATCATTTTTACACATAATTCACTATTTAATCCACTCACATAATTTTAATTAACTATAACTTTCAATCATTTTTCTCTATCAAATCAATTTTAAATATTTTATTTAAATATTATTTTAATATACTCACTAAGAACTAATCATACTATATTTTTTTTTAAATTAACTATAATTAAAAAACCAACCAAATAAAAACTAACCATAACCAATCACCCCTTAAGAACCGTTTATATAAAGCGCATCCCCTTACCCGAAACAGAGTAGACAAAACAATGGGTGGGCCCTCTACAGTTTCCCAAATCAGAGAGTCTTGCAAGGCTCATCACCCTCTTTTTTTATTTTTATCAGAAACTAAAAAATCTTCTGCTTTTGTAAAAACAGTTGTTAGGAAGCTGGGTTTTGACAACAGGTGTGCCATTGTAGATCCTGTTGGATTGAGTGGTGGATTAGTCTTATGCTGGAATAATGAAGTTCAAATCTCTCAAGTTATCTGCCAACAATTTTTCATTGCTGTGGAGTACAAAATGGCTGATGCTGCCCCTTCATGGGGAATCTTTGTATATCTTAGCACTTCAAACAACATCAGACAAGATCAATGGAGAGATCTAGCAACAGCCAAATCTCTCTGGGGAGACAACTGGTATATACTAAGTGATTGGAATGACATCAACTCTAAGGAGGACAAAAGAGGGGGAATCCCTAGATCAGAATCCAGCATGGCAGGCTTCAGAAACTTTACTAATCTGATGGGAATGGAGGAAATAAGGATGATTGGGAACAAATTCACTTGGTGCAACAACAGATTCACTGAAGGTCTGGTGGAGGAAAAATTGGACAGAGGATTTGCTTCACCTGAATGGCTAGAGAATCACCCTCATGCTTATATCTCTACTATGGCCAAAGCTTCCTCTGATCATTCAATGTTGATATTGCACATTGGGGACAATAAATCCAAAAGGAAAAGTAAGTTTTCCTTTGACAAAAGGTGGCTCACTAGAAAGGGTGTTGGTGATATTGTGAAAGCAGCTTGGAGCTTACCACAGTCAGGCACTCCTTTTTTCATCCTGAAAGAGAAAATTAAGACCACAAGACTGGCTTTGCTGAAGTGGAGTGCCTCTTTCAAAACTGAGAACCAATCTCTTATTGCAAATCTCTCAAAGAAGCTGGATCTTCTTCAAGAAAACAGAAACACAACTAACTGGGAAGATTGGATTAGCACAAAAAGAGAGCTTGAAGCTGCCCACAGATCTGAGGAAATTTTCTGGCAACAAAAAGCCAAAGTTCAGTGGCTGAAGGAAGGTGACTGCAACTCGAAATTCTTTCATGCATACACTATGCAGAGAAGGAGACAAAATGCAATCACTAGACTTGTTACAAGTCAGAACAGAGTCTGCAACACTCACAAGGAAATTCAAGATCATATAACAGATTTCTACTCTGAACTTTTTACCTCAGAAGGATCATGGGGAGGAGATTCCATCCTTCAGCTTATTCCTCACTCTGTCACCTCTGATATGAATCTTCAGCTCTTAAAAGCAGTAGATGAGGAGGAGATCAGAGCAACTCTCTTCAGCCTTCACCCTGAGAAATCTCCTGGAGAAGATGGTATGACAGCTTTGTTTTATCAATCTTTCTGGGAAACTATTAAACCTGAATTAGTTGCTGCTATAACTAGTTTCTTCCACAATGATGGTCTTCTTCTCAAATATTGGAATCACACTATAGTCTCATTGATCCCTAAATGCTTGAACCCTGATTTCATCACTCAGTACAGACCAATCAGTCTTTGTTCTGTAGTCTACAAAATTCTCTCCAAACTTCTTGCCACAAGGTTGCAAAACTGTTTGAATGTTTGCATTAGTGAATCTCAGTCTGCTTTTATTAAGGGCAGACAAATGTTGGATAATGTCATTGTGGGGCAGGAGGCTTTCCATTTTCTTAATAGGCACAACTCAGAGAGGAACTGCTTTATGGCTCTGAAACTTGATCTTATGAAAGCCTTCGACAGAGTTGAGTGGATTTGTATCAAGAAGATCATGCTGTAGATGGGATTTCACAGTAACTTTGTCAAACTAATCATGATCTGCATTTCTTCTTGTTCTTACTCTTTCAAAGTTAATGGAGATGTTTGTGGCTATGTCTTACCTTCAAGAGGTATTAGACAAGGGGATCCTCTATCCCCGTACTTATTCATAATTGTTGCTGAAGTTCTTTCTGCCTTGGTTTCAGAGGCTCTCTTCTCAGGTTCTTTATCAGGCTTAAAACTCTCCAAGAATGGCCCCACAATCTCTCATTTACTCTTTGCAGATGACTCCCTGTTCTTCTGCAAAGCTAGCAGTGATCAAGCCTACACTATTCTTTCTATTCTGGAGAGATACAAACTTTTCACTGGGCAAACAGTCAATTTAAGCAAGTCTTCAGTTTTTTTTAGCAGGAACACTTCTGACCACCTAAAATCTAGCATCTGCTCAGTCCTTAATGGTATCACTCCTCAAAGGTCTACAAGATATTTAGGCCTCCCTCTGGGCATTGGGAAGTCTAAGGTTGAAACCTTCAGTTACATTGTGGACTCTGTTCAAGCCAAGCTTCAGAGTTGGAAATCCAAACTCCTATCCCAAGCAGGTAAAGCTGTTCTTATCAAAGCAGTTCTTCAAGCCCTCCCAATCTTTTCTATGTCATGCTTCAGACTTCCCAAAACCCTCTGTGCTTCAATTTCAAAACTTTGCTCTAATTTTTGGTGGAATTCTGGGGAAGAGCTCTCTCAAGGGATTCATTGGAAAGCCTGGCATTTGCTCACAACTCCTAAAGATGAGGGAGGTTTAGGCTTTCTTGACCTGCAGCTTCTCAATGTAGCTCTTCTTTGCAAACAATTATGGAGGATCACCACAAAACCAAATCTCTTGGTCAGCAAGCTGCTAAAGGACAGATATTACCCCAATTGTTCAATCTTTGAGGCTGTTAAGACCCAAAACTGTTCCTGGTTATGGTCCAATTGGCTTGATGCCATCCCTACCTTTGCAAAAGGATTTGCTGTGATGATTAGATCTGGTGATTCAACTAGAATTTCAGATGTGAACTGGGTGCCTCAGCTCAGTCACCTCAAGCCTTCTTTGCTGGATTTTGCTGAGGGCCACTTAATTTGGGTGAAGGAATTGATCAAGGATCATGGTCTGGAGTGGAATGATTGGTTAATCAATCATGTCTTCAATGAGGAAGATAGCAGAGCCATCCTCAACATCAAAACTCTTAAGCCTAACTCTGCAGACAAGCAGCTCTGGAAATTTCACTCCAAAGGTACATTCACAGTTTCTAGCACTTACTCATTCTTAATTCATCAAAAACTTCTGTCCCTGGACTTGCCAAGCTGTAGCAATTTGAGTGCTAGAACATTGACCAAAACTAACAGCAGACTGTGGAAATTGAAAGTGATGGGGAAGGTTAAATTATTTGTCTGGAAATGCCTTAATAACTTCCTTGCTGCCAAAACAAATTTGATCAAAAAAGGCCTGCAGCTTGATGTGATTTGCTCCATCTGTGGTGAAGCACCTGAATCTGTCCCTCATATCTTATTCCATTGTAAAAGGGCAGTTGAGTTATGGCACATATCCCCTGTCACTTGGGACATCAATCCCTCTCAAGATTTATCCTTCAAAAGCTGGTGGCTCCATGTCTGTTCTGTGGACAATTCAGAAACATCAGAGGCCCGTATTCAATTGTCAACATACATCCTCTAGTGGCTCTGGAAAACCCGCAACCTTAGCATATTCCAAAACTCTCTCATGCCAGTCCAGTTGGTTCTTAAAGCAGCTATGCAGGATTGGATGGAATTTTCTCAAGCTATCTCTCTTAATTTATGATCTGTTTGTTTTTGTTTTAGTTTGTTCAGATTTTGGCTCTTGTAGTAGTTTGTTTTATCATCTCTAGGCCTTTGGGCAGTGGAGTGTGGTTTATTTCTTCTATTTGTAGTTTTTGTTTGTTGAGGTTCTAGGCCGCCTTGGGCGTGTCCTCTCATTTTTAGTTTCTTCGGGTTTGGCCTGTACTATTCGAACATTGTTCGTTTTGAGTTTATATATATTCTCTATCGTTTCGTGAAAAAAAAAAAAAAAATCGTCACAATCTTTTTACATAAGACCAAAATCCATTAGGTTTTCATCAATTTGATAGGGAATGTCGATGTTGAAGAATGTTTCTCAAAGACCCTCCTTCGGTTCCAGGTATTTTTCGAGGAATTTCTCATCAATCGAACCCATTCACTCGATTCACATTCCATTAGGGTTTCATCGATTCAATATGGGAATGTTGATGTTGAAGAATGTTGGTCGACGACCCCCCTCAAGTTCCAGGTATTTTTCGAGGACTCTCTCATCAATCGAACCCATTCCCAAAAGCCATCTGAAAATTGAGAGAAAGCTGCCTCTTTTGCTTCGTTTACATGGAAACAACATTGAGGTAGACGTCGGGTTTAGGCGTACCTATTTCTCTCTGCTTTCCTGGGACGACAAATCATTATCCACACAACTCCACTTGCCATTTCCTACAATTAATCACGTGAGCTATTGTGATGGAGTGGTGTGCGTCGCCGCTGGGTTAATAAAGGATAGAGTTGCCCTTTGGAACCCGTCGACTGACGAATTCAAGTTCCTTCCTAAGACCAGCATCCAACTCCATCCAGATGCTGATCATCTCATGTTTCATCCTCACGTGATTGGGTTTGATAGTCATGCTCAAGATTTTAAAGTACTAAGGTTCGTGACAACCGTTTTTCCTGAAGAATATTATCTTGTGCCCGTGACGCAACAATTGGAGTTGTACTCCCTAAAGTCCGATTCTTGGGAGGAATTACCTTATAACCTTTCTACTGATTTCTCCTATAATTCTGCTTCTGTAAATGGGGTTGCTTATTGGTGGGTTGAGATAAACGCTAGTATGGTACTTCTTACCTTTGACTTTGCAAGTAAACAGTTTTCTTTCCTTGATCTTCCGGATTCTGCTAACCGTGCTGCAGAATTTTATACACTGCATCTTGCCGAGCGGGATGGGTCGCTTGCAACTATAATCTACCCAAAATATGCAGAGGAAAAAACTTTTGAATTGTGGGTGAGATGTCATGATGGTTCCTGGGAGTGGATATCCACTTTTTGTGTTCCTGGTGTTGATGTGCCATTAGGGTTCTGGACAAAAGATGATCTGCTTTTTCGAGGCAAAGATGAATATCTAATCCTTTATCACATTGTCACTCAAGATGTTAAGCATCTTAATATCTCTGATGATCTTCCTTGTCTGAAGTTTGTTCCTTGTGTGGAGAGTGGATTTCAGCTTGTTGGGAAATCAGAGTTTAAAAACAAAGAGGTATAGTAATATTTTGAGAATAGTCAATATTTGGTGTTGGGGTCTTGGTATAGCCTATTTTAAACTTATGGTGGTGATGTATTTTGTTGTTTCCTAGTAACTTAATAAAGACAGAGTCTTTTGGATACATCAACGCTGGAACGTTTATCAGAATGTTTTTTTCTTGTTGTATCTGTTGATAATTTGATATCTTGGATATTTTACTTTATACGTTTTTGTCATTGTATCCGAACCCTTCTTTCCTGTTGGAATGCCTTTGCATATGTTGTATGATAGCCACTTTGAAAATGCTACCTTGTTTTGCATGTGTCCTGATTTGAAAAAATGAATCTTTAACGATCCTGACAATGATTTGCAAGGTTACACCCAGCGGTCAAATCCGTGAAAATCACACCACTCAACCTTTCTCTCACCAGTGGTGAGACACGTAGTGAAGGGTGATAAGTGTACCCATTTTTTCTCTCTCTGAAAATAGGCGATTCACGTTTCCTTTTTCCTCTTGCCCTAGTTTTTTCAGAGCTGTCGTGCCTCCTCTAGCGAGCCGCCGGACCCTCGACGGTGGCCACACCTAGGCTGCGCGATTTAGTTCTCGCACATGGAGGGTTCGATGGCCAGGCCAGTAATGATTTCGCCGCAACCCCTGGTCGCCTAATTGGGTCGCTGGGCTTCGATCTCCTAGGCGGTGAGGCGGCGAAGGTTCTGTGGGGTTGGGTGTGTGGCCCCGACGACCTTGTCCTGGTGGTGGTTGGGGTTGAGGAGAGTGGACTCTCCACCCCGGTTCCCTTTGCCTCTTGTGCGTGGGCTGAGGGGACGACCGTCATGACGAGCCTGGCCAATAGTGTAGGCTGTGCTTGGGACGGTGGTTTTGTGGTGGGGTTTGGTTCGGTTTTGTCCAGCGTAGGGGTGGCGCCGGCCGCTTATGTGCAGGATTCTGGTACTAAAGACTAGGGGCGAGATTCGACCTGTTTTGGTGGTCGGCCGCGTGCTGTTGTCGTGGTTTGTTCGATGTTGGCTTTAGTCAGTATTTATGTAGTGTTTGTTTGTAGTAAATTTTTTTGTGTTTCTCTGTTTCTTGGGTGTTATTATCCTTTGGGATACTTATTCTCCTATTGGAAGCGTGTATTAGGGTGCGTCGCGATAATCAAGGCTCCCGTATGGGATGTCTTTCGACTAGATTCGGCTTCTCGTCGAGCTTTAAATGTAAATATGTGTTCTTTATCTCTTTTATAAAAGCCTACCGTGTTGAAAAAAAAAAAAAAAACGATTCTAACTTGTCCTCACTTGATCAAAGTGGAATCCCTTGCTTATAAAACCATTTATTCTTTTTTCCTTATTAGTAGTGCATATCCTGTGCGATGCACAAATGAGCTTTTATTTCTTATATTTTATTAGACTTTATTTTAAATATAACTATTTATAATTTTCACATCTCATCTCATTATGGAAATAAAATAAATACAACAAAGAAAAATATATATTATTAAACACTTCTCTGTGCATAATATTTTTTATTTAAGAAATATAATTAAACTTTGCAGTTTTGATTATTTTTTTTTTTAAAATCAATTATTCAATGTATGATGATTAACCACTACAAAAATTATTAATTCTAGCGGTACTTTATTTTAAATTTAGTAGAAGTTTAATAGAAGTCGCAAGTAATTTAATAGAAGTTTCAAAAACCGTTCGAAAAAGTGACGCTATATATTTACCACAATGAATGCATTTTTGCAACATTAGGTAGCGACAGTTCATAACCGCATCTACTTATAATGTGGCGACAATTTTTAACCGTCGCAATCAATATACATGTTTTTTTTTTTTTCGTGGCAATTGTCAAAACCGCAACTAACATTTATCACCAATTAAATTAAATTTACTGTAGCATTTTTTTTGTAATTCCTGCCTATTCCATCATTCAACTTATTATAAATATAAGATTATTATAACGCAATTGACCAACAAAATATCATGATTTACTTAACCAATAATATCATCCAACATGTAGAATCATCGACATGAAAGCCAACACAAATATCTCCAAATTTTAGAAGTTTATCACCATAGTACATAAAATTCACTAACAAAAGTAAATAACCCAAAACGAAAACCCTAGTTAGAGTCCAAAAGAAGGCGTGTAACAACCGTAAATTACGTCACGACTAGAGTAAGAATCTCTTCTTTCATTGTACGATGAAGGTGGGTGCGTATGTAGATTTAGTTATGCCTCACAACTCTGGAGATTTTGAAAACTTTATTATAAAAGCACAAGTAATAAACATAACATTTTAGTAAGAAATACCCAATTTTTTATGTTTGATTTAGCCAACTAGCAAATTGTTTGGGTTATTTCCCTAGCGAATTCTCGAAAATTGTAGCAAGAGCCTCGCCTAGATTCTTTTTCATATCTTCCATTCTACATTTTGTGCTTGCAACTGAAGACTTTGAGCTCGCAATATTGATTTCATAGCAGCTAACTCTTTTTCCATACTAGCAACATATTCTCTCATTGACCATCATTAGACAATGATCCAAATCGACATCCGAATGCAATAGTCGGACATGGTCCAAAACCTGTCCCAAGAACACGACCTGCGTGCTCTTTTCCAAAAACCGTACCAAGAGGATCATCAGGTAAAGCATAATGAGACTCGAAAGAATATGAACTTCGACTCATTTCCTGTAAAATTTCATCTTGGGAGGAGTGACAAATAGAAAATATTAAAACTTTCATCCGACACATATAATGGAACTGAATGTAATTATATTTGACCTTGTTATCATAAGATGGTAATGATATCTGTGTATCTGTTTTCCTTTATATAATGTATATTGATATGGGATATTATATGTACCAGACCGGTTCGCCGAATCTGTGGAATGAACCGTGTTAGTCGATATGATCGAGTGGGATGCCCGTCAACCACGAAGGTCTGGAAACTAAAGATAGTCGAATCCATGAGGTCTTGGTAAGCCTCGATGTACAACAGATCTAGTCGAGGACTCAGATGGTCGATCGTGACCGAGGCTGGTCGTTATATCGACCATTTGTTACTAATGGATTGACGCAGCAGACCACCTGGATATGTCGAACCCAAGAGCCTCAAAGGAAATCTACAGCATGTGCACAGGAGACACGTGGCGCGCACGGGTTGGTCTAGGACGATAACGGTCTCTGACATTCCCAAACGCACTCTAACACATTCCTGACACCAAAGTAGTGGAGGCAGACGAACCGGGGAGTTAGGATAGCCAGCTCAGCTTGCTCGGCAGCGTCTAGGGAAGGTAATTCGCCCCTATAAATAGGGGCGAATCCTCTCGTTTTACCAACAATCTCATATACACTTACATATTTTCCATACATATTTATCATCTTCTCAAGGCTGACTTGAGCGTTGGAGGCTCTTCACCGAAAAATCTCTCCGGTGTGAGAGTTACATGCAGATGCAGCGTTCTACCGGCGAGAAAGGCGAGCTCGAGACAATTTTCAGCCGGTCGGGGCGTTACACTTGTATAACATATGAAAATGTTAATTGACCCAATAACATGCCTGGTTTCATAAATCACATAAAGAGTCGAAATATGTAACAATGATATGGTAGAAGAATTTATAATTTACATAAGCATATTTTATAAATGAATTGAACACATTAAGAAAGCGACCATTTGGCGGGTGTTAGAGCCAAATCTTTGACCCCATTTGCAAGATCTTGTTAGCTGCAAATTCTTCAGGTTTATGCATATACCCTGCCAACAAATATGACTATTCCCTAGTTTTATTATATTTTCACCTGAACATATATATGGCGCACATTTTCTTCCATTTGTATCTTAATCATGTATCATTTTCACTATTTTTACAGCAATTATCTTAGAGTTATATAATATGTATTTGTAATACCATACCTCAATAATAAATCAAAAATCAAAGAAGTGTTTCCAAAAACCTTGTTTTAATTATTAAGGAGAGGAAGAGAAGAATTTATCAACTCACAGATTTACTTTTAGCTTCGTCGTTAACATCGTCCCGTCTTGTCTCTTGTGTGTATCAAGCCGTGATTCTGAGCAATAGACCTTATGACCGAGTTCTTTTTCTTGTATGGTAATTACATTTCGTGTTAATACATTGCGTTCACAAGACGATAGAGATTAAATAATCAACTCAAAGAAAATAATCACAGTACCATTTCAGCTCTCCTCTTATAAAAACTTTTAGATCCATTAGTGTGTGGAATTTTTTGACACTTTCTACTTTCAACATTTGTCCGACACATTTCCTAATAATACATAAAGAAATTATTACATGATGCAACGTACATAAAAATTAGAATTATATGCATTACCTTTGACTTTTCAGATAAACGATTGATAACAAAAGTTGACCATTGATCTCGATGGATTCCAGCTGGGGAATTGCTTATTAATTGTTCTCTGGTGAATCTAGGACAAACAAGTAGAAGTTCTTAGTTCTTAGAGATTTCAACCGCCTTTTTTCACTTAAATCATATTCATATGTTGAAGAAAAAGACGTTGCAATGAATCAACTTCAACCTTGGGACAGAAGGGTCATAAATTCTACCCATAATGTTGACTTGTGATTACTCCACTTTCTCCCGATATTGCTAAGAATCCACCCTTTTGCTATCTCGGCATTTTCAAAGTGACATTTTGTCTTCAAGATAAGACACGGAACATGAAATCATATTAGAAACTTAAAAATTTAAAAGAATATATTTCATTAATGTTAAGTTTACCATGGTTGATTTGTTGAATATATCATTTTTATATTGGCCTAATACTTTTCTCCAGTCATCATAGTTGATCAGAAATGAAGAAGCCTGCCTTGTTAGCTCATATAATACACTAGACAACAATCCAGCTGCATCCAAGGTGGGTGTTTGCATACTATCAAATGGAACCTTGACTCGCTCACCCGATGGAAGACTCCAAACATCAACTGTTTTCATTTTTTTTCCTTCACAACTCCTTCATCTCAATAAAATTTAACTAATATTAATATTTTCAAATGTACTTTTATCAAATGAATATAATAAAATATAATAATTCATAATTATCAATTCAAACTTCCCATGCAGTTCTTCCCCTATTTTTAGTTGATGAAGATTGGTCCTGGGTTGAATTTTCATAGCTTCCACTTGATGTTTCATCACCAGACTCATTAACGTGTTGCTCGTTATGTACACTTTCATCCAACACTTGATTCTAAAATATATGGTCTTTAGTATGAGTGTTGGAAGATGCCTGGGGGGATGCGACAGGGTTGTCTGTGGCTGTCGTATCCCTTTCCACATCTGCATCTCTCTGGAGAGTCTCAAATCTATTACCCAGTGAAACTTGAGAACCTCCAGGATTGGAAGTATTAGCTTGCGTCTCCTCCGAAACAGCTTTGTCTTTCCCCTTCGAAACTTGCTTCTTGCGAGAAAGTCTTTGGTCATTAAGTTCCGATCCTAACATTCCCTTATTCAAAGTCCTTCTAGACATTGGCATGTCTCTAACAAACAAAGAACATGGAAAAGTATATAGATAAGTTCAAGAACATACATATAGTTGTTTCCTTTGTCAAGGATTGGGATTACGTAAAAGTTGGACTGGATAACAAAGTTGACTTCTATGTTGTTTCCTTCATCAAGGATGCAGTTGTGGTTCATGAACTAAAGAACTATCTGAAGAGTACACATCAGGATGAGCTATGCCAAGGATCACTAACCAATGGCAATATTGACTCATTGTATAGCTTAAAACTCATTGCAAATTACTAGACTTACACTACCTTAAGGTCAGGGTAAAGGATATAAGATAAACAAACTAAAGCAAGAATATTGAAATATTTTTATGCTGTCTCAAAAATATTCACAAGGTCATATTATTGCAGTGCAAGACTAAATAAATAGCACTGACAATGAGATAATAGGATAATATAAATGAAATAGAGTTCATATTACTACCAACATCACGAGCAATGTCTTCCATATTATTGTCCAGAATTAAAATGAACATATAAACGAATTAGAGTTCATATGACCACAAAAATATATTATGTAGGAATGTTACATATGAACAAATAGTCGGTGAAAATTTTCAATTCATTTTAAATTCATTTGCAGATCATGAAAGAAGACGATAGTTCCCGAAAAACTAACATATATTCCTCTTCGTCCTGCAAAAGTGGTCTTTATGTGATACACAACTTTGAAAACAACAATAAAAGCCTTTATCGTATAAAAGTTTAGATTTACCTAATTGTTATCTTACTTCACTTTCAGAACACTCTTTTTTGTCGGCTAGAGGATGACGACTTTGACTCGCAGTACTTCAAAATCTAACATAGCTACTTATTTTCTCAACCATTTGGATGAGCTACATTTTAAAAGTACACAAGCAGACATAAATAAAATCACTTGTACCTTATATGGAGCAAATTTTGTACTTGCCTTAGTGGCCCTAAACGATCATAATCTCCTGACAACATTGAATTTAGCTAGTCATCATTCACAATTCTACAACAAAGAATAAGTAGCAATGTTAGCATAGAAACCGAGCAATTTATCATAATAAATGAGTGAGAATAAAAAAATAAGTACATAAATGAAAGGATAAATTAACATAAGTAAAAAATGAATCAGAATAAATGTGTAATGAACACAACTTACCATTTTTATCAATATTATTCACATCATGTATATTCTTAACTATACGAGATGCTTTTTCATCCATTTTGTCCCTTGCTAAAGACAAATTTTCAATGTCATTTGAAAATATCATGTCTTGTTTGTCGACGAAAAGCGGCGCAATCTCATCCATACAATTGTATTCGTTTCCCCCCATATAAAAAAAATCCCTTGGTTTACAAGGTACTGCAACACTCCAGTCTTTATCCAACTCATTGGTAACATAAAGCACCATGTGAGCTTGTTCAGGTAAGCATATGGTTTTTCGTCGATACTATCTCCTATATGGATTATGTTGGAAAAGTTAACCTCAGTACATCCAAAACAATCTTTTCTTATACCACCAGAAATAGTTGTGTTAGCCGATATACACTTGAATAGTGTAACAATTTTTTTTTCTTTTACATCTTTTTCGCATGTCGATTGCTGTGAATTTCATGAAACCCTCCACTTCCTATAATACTTTTAGAAGAATTCCACCCATCATAAAAGCCTAAAAAAGTTATTTAATAGATAAAACATCTTACCTACTTAATAGATAATCCTCTTGAATGATGCATCCTTACATATACGAGCTTGAGAGTTTGTGTAAGTCGCAAGGCCGCAAGATAAGACGAACAAGAAGCTGGAGGAAGTGATTCTAGAGAGAGGCTTGTGTTTTTTAAAGTCGGCGAGGAGAAGGTGAACACGAAAAATTTTATTAATATCAAGTTGCAAAACGAGAAAGAAGCCATATAGCTAGAACTGGAAGCACTCAAGGGAGATTTCTCTAGTTTAAGGGATAAATTAGTTTATGTAGAAATGAAGTTGCAAAAATGATGAGCTCTGTGCTCTTGTCCATAAACTTGAGGCCCATGATACTAAATTGTTAAGCTAAATAAATGATCTAAAAGCTCAAATAAACAGCCTGCAACAAGAGGCTGATTCCTTGAGGGAACATAAAAGGGACCTCGAAAAGCAAATAGTGCAAGAGGACAGTGAAGTCTCTGATCAAATCAAGAACCTAATGGACCATGTCACTGTAAATCATACCGAACTGGAGTCACTGATAAGACAGAACTTTACATGTGTTGTGTATATTATGTGTCGAATAGCAAATAGTGCAAGAGGACAGTGAAGTCTCTGATCAAATCAAGAACCTAATGGACCAAGTCACTGTGAATCATACCGAACTGGAGTCACTGATATGACAACACTTTACACGCGTTGTGTATATTATTTGTCGAAAAGCAAATAGTGCAAGAGGTTGAACACAACTCATTATATTATTTGTCCAAAAACACAAGAATCATATCAATAAAATCATAAATGAAGTAAATTTATCTGGATGGATTAAATAGACGGTGACTGTGAAAATAGAATTTCTATTTTATATTTCTCAATCAATTTGACATTGCACAAGACCCTGTGTATATATAAAATAATTATACAAATCAAATTCTTTATTTGTAGGTACTATTATATCTCTAGTCCAAGCATTTTTCTTTTCTTTTCGTTGTTCTTCATTAAGGAAAATGAAACGAAATAAAAATAAACACCACATATATGGCAATAACTCATAGTCTTGTTCACGTGAATCACACAAAACTACTTACATTTAAGCAGCCTGAGAAACCACATCATGTTGTTAGTACATATATTCTAAATCCAAATACATATTCAAGTGACAATTTTTTTTGACACTTTACTCTCATTTATTTTTGTTCTTTGCATTCGATTTTTCCCTAGAACCATGTCCAATTTTTGTAATAACACAACAACAACAAATGCTTCCACCAAAACTCACACGAACACATACTGAAACACAAACAACCCTAACTAACAACACATTAAAATTTCCAAAAATCAGAGAAAATGAAACTATTCTCATGATTGCCGGGAATGAAAACTCATGAACTAACATCTTTCCTAAATGTCTAATGCCCAATACTAAGTCAAATCTCTCGTTATTTGAAATTGAATGCTTACCCCATGCATATGGAGTTGATAACAAAACGAGCATTAGAAAACACAACTAAGATATAAAACACAACTAAGATAAATGGCAGCACACAATATACTCACCCGGGGTATTAAGCAGGTATATACACCTGAGCCTTGATAACTCCACGAACACAAATAGAAGCTAACAGCCAACACTAAGCCTAAAAAGTGTAGACCTACAACCAAAGAAAAAAACCAGAAAAAAACATACAAACCAAATCTGCAAACTAGAAGAAAAACTCAATAAGAAACATAAGAAAAACCAAAGCTGCTAACCCACTTCAACAAACTCCCTCTATTCCCTCATAGCTCTTTTCAGGCTGATCACTTTTGGGACCCTTTCTTTATTGAATACCCACAGATTGCGAGATCGCCATAGCCACCAGAGGATGTACGTTGAGAGTTGAATCCTAGCCTCTGAAGTTTCTGATTTACTGATGTTACAGACATGCCACCACAAAGTTTTAAAGTTTGTACCTTGCAGCTCTATACCATCCCATGAAATGGGTGCCAACTCCCATACAGTCATGGCCTTATAGCAGTGTAGAAAAAGGTTCTCCACAGTTTTCTCAGATTCTCCACACATTGAGCAAATGACATCCACATCAACTCTCATCTTTTGCAAGTTCACCCCAATTGGCAGACATAATTCTAGTAAAACATTTCCAGATGAATGTTTTATTCTTCCTCCGACTTTCAGTTTCTAGCTTCTCTCTGTTACCATTAAGTCCATCCTTCTGTTGTTGCTGCTCTCTGCAATGTCAAGCTTTTGCACCTTATCTTTGATCAGATAAGAGTACGAATCAGCCACTGTAAAATCCCCTTTCTTGTTCAGACTCCACTTCATTTGTCATCTCTGTCAACAACAATGGTATCAATTTTGAGGATGGATTCTTTAACCTGATCAGAAAATAGGGATATCACCACCTCAGCATCCATCTCCTCCCATAAGCCTCCAACAGTTCATGGACCCAGGTGGGATTAGCTGCATCCTCTGTGAGGAGGGTAGGAGTAGCACCTACTATTCCAGGAATCTAACCACCATCTAGGATCTTAGTATCTTTCTCTGATCTGATTTCTTTCCAACAAAAAGTTTTGAAGATAGGCAATATTTTTGACCAGTTAGTCCACAGCCATGAGGCAGATTCTTTTCTCTCAGCATGGAATATAGAAGAAGTGGGGTAGTACCTACTTTTTAGAATTTTTGACACAAGTAAGTCAGGTTGACTAGTGATTCTCCATAGCTGCTTTAAAAACAATGCTTCATTAAAAAGTTTAAAGTCTTGAAAACCCAAGCCTCCTTGGTGTTTTGGAATAGCTAACAGGTTCTAGTTCTTCCAATAGATTCCCCTCTCTTGAGTTCTTCCCTTGGTCCACCAAAACTTAGCAGTCAAGCTGCCAGTTCTTTGCAAATCCCATCAGTGAGCTTAAAGCATGACATGGCAAAAACTGGAAGTGAATTGATGACATCTTTGACAAGAACTTCCTTATCTGTTGTAGAAAGATAATTGTTCTTCCAGGTCAAGTCTTTTTGTAACGCCCCGTTTTAGTTGAAGGCATTTACCGAATTTATTTATAAATATCAGAGTTATTTTTTCGCAAAATCTCAACTTAAAACTTTAATTATCAACGGGCTCTACTTAACTACCAATAACAATTAAACTAATACGAACAAGAATAATGAACCTACACATGCATAAACTAACTGTTATAATAATCAAACCAACTTATTCAATAATTCCAAAACCATCCAGGCATAATTGTGGTTTTCAAAGCGGAAGCATAAATAATCCAAAAAAAAACAAGTAGTTCAACATAGATAGTAATAGGCGGAAGCAAAAGGCGCATCAACTATTAACCACCACTCGATCGTCTTCTCACCGCCGTCGCCAGCCATGCTCAACCAAAAGATAGGAAAAGGAGACAAGAGAAAAACAATGGGGGTGAGCAAAACCATCATGCTCACCACTACCGCACATTATATCTCGCATAATAATTTAATACCATAAATAAAGTATGCACATAATCTGCAATGCCCCATTCGTTTATGAATCATATTTGGGATTATTTACTTATTTATTTCATTGTTATTAGTTTAGATTTAAGGAGATGTCCACTTTCTCTTAAATTCTTTGGCGTGTTCTCGTTTTAGTAAATTGTTCTAAGTGTTGGATTGTTTTGAAATTTGCCTAAGTGTACTAACTGTTCAATTTGTTTTCCTTAATTGTTTAATCTGGATTTTGTGCTTAAGTATTTTATTTTGCTAAGGGTCCAATTTATTTTTTAAGTGTTCATAATGTGACTACGTCTTTTATTTTGGGCCTAAGCTTCTTAAGTTTTAATTTTACCTGCGTATACCTTTTCTCAGCCTTACTAGAAATCCTATCACAAGTTTTTTTGGCCCAACATCAACAACCCAAATACCAGCCCAAATTCAAAGTAATGGTCCAAGCATCTTACTCATATCAGCCACTATATCGTTTATTCCCTTCTCTCTCAGCACGCCGACGAGAAGCCCTACCTCAACGATTTCCATGGATTTCAGCAGCTCTCCCTCCGGCACATCCCCTCCAATCCTCAATTTGTTACTCCTATTTAAGGTTATCGAGAACCTCATCGCCCTCCCGTTTTTCTTTTTCCCGATCTCAAAGCCTCGATCAAGCAGAGCCGACGATCGAAGCTTCAAGGTCCAACGACCATGAGTTTCACTGTGAATCACGAACACCAAGCTCTAACCTCTAGCCATGACGACGAACCGACCGAGCCATGTTCTTGTTTCGGTGATGCAAGTTCTGTCCGACGGCCCGTTCTCTGAGCCAGCCAGTCTTTTCACGGCGATCATCTTATTCGACCTCGTTCGACGAGACCATGAACATCCCACGTCGAGTCGAAAACCACCGTTCATCCGTCAGCCTCTGTCCACGGATAGACGAGTTGCAGCAGACTATAACTTTTTCTTCTCCTCTTTCGGTGTCGTCGAGCAGCGGTCAGTCCACTTCAAGTCCCGCCGGAAAAGAAGAACTCCACCACCTCGCGCCTATATGCAGCGGCACCCCCGTCAAGCTTTTCTAGCGAAGAGCAGCCGTTCGCCATGGTCGTGCATTCCCCGAGCTTTTTCAGCAACAAACAACAACAGCAACCGCGAGCAGACCTCCATCGCTGTCGTGTTCCTTGTTCGCATGTCACCCTTCGTCGAGTCGTAAGCCGCCACCGTGAGCCTCCTCATTTCGGTCGAGCACCACCAGCAAGTTATCGTTGTCCGTCGACACCTCCGCGATCATTTTCTTGCGTCCCAATCGAGCCGGAACAGCCTCCGTTCACCGTGTTTCGTGGCGAGCCAAACTTAGTTGTCGAGCCCCATCGGTGCACGCGTACGTCCATCCAGCCCCGTTCGGCCCTTTCCATTGACCGTCTATTGTACCTTTTTACAAGAACGGCACCGAAACTCGAATTCCCCTTTTGTTTATTCACGTATTAGGGCTTTATCGATAATACATTATTTAGGGTTCGCATTTTGTGTTTACGTGATAATTTAT
>CACSLK010026711.1:50919-66601 GCA_902706635.1 Striga hermonthica | reverse complement strand
TATATTTCTCGCACCATCGCGTTTCGTTACAAAAATGTATACATTTAAAGAAGTGAGGAAAATAAGAGTAAATAGGGGCAAAAACGAAAAATAATCAACGTCTCCGGAGATGTTTGTTTTCGAAGACGACACCATTATTTGATTTGAGTAACATATATTTCTCGCACCATCGCGTTTCGAAGCAAAATCTTATACATATAAAGAAGTCGAGGAAAATAAGAGTAATAGAATAGGGGCAAAAACGAAAAAATAATCAACGTCTCCGGAAAGACTTGTTTTCGCACACGACACCATTATATGATGTGGATAACATATATTTCTCGCACCATCGCATTTCGAAGCAAATTCGTATACATTTAAAGAAGTCGAGGAAAATAAGAGTAAATAGCGGCAAAAACGAAAAAATAATTAACGTCTCTGGAAATGCTGGTTTTCGAATATGGCACCATTATTTGATGTGAGTAACATAAATTTCTCGCACCATCGCGTTTCAAAGCAAAATCGTATACATATAAAGAAATCGAGGAAAATAAGAGTAAATAGGGGCAAAAACGAAAAAATAATCAACGTCTCTGAAAAGGCTTGTTTTCGAACACGACACCATTATTTGATGCGGATAACATATATTTCTCGCACCATCGCATTTCGAAGCAAATTCGTATACATTTAAAGAAGTCGAGGAAAATAAGACTAAGTAGGGGCAAAAAAGAAAAAATAATCAACGTCTCCGGAAAGGCTTGTTTTCGAACACGACACCATTATTTGATGTGAATAACATATATTTCTCGCACCATCGCGTTTCGAAGCAAAATCTTATACATATACAGAAGTCGAGGAAAATAAGAGTAATAGAATAGGGGCAACAAAGAAAAAATAATCAACGTAGGGAAAGACTTGTTTTTGAACACGACACCATTATATGATGTGGATAACATATATTTCTCGCACCATCGCATTGCGAAGCAACTTCGTATACATTTAAAGAAGTCGAGGAAAATAAGAGTAAATAGGGGAAAAAACGAAAAAATAATTAACGTCTCCGAAAATGCTTGTTTTCGAATATGGCACCATTATTTGATGTGAGTAACATATGTAACACCCCGCCTTATCGTAAAATCAGAGTGCGAAAATTTCGCAAAGTTACTTAAAAATAAAATCTTTTACTTTGCGAAAACTGATTTGGGGTGCTACCGTAAAAAACGTGACTTAATTTGGAAAACCGTTATCTTAATTTTTAATAAAATCATACTGTTACTGAAAGCATAAAGTTTTCCAAAAGTCCGGTCAAAATATAAGTTCATCAAAACCATCGTCAGCGGAGACGTAAATCGTCATAATAAATACACAGTCAAAATATAAAAGTCCTGAAGCCTTCGTCATCTCACGCTCCCGGCCCGACATCCTAACCTGAAAAACATGATAAAAGTGGGAAATGAGCACTATGGCACTGTGCTCCGTGGAAACTCATACTAATGTAAACATTGAAAATAATAACAACATCATGATATCGGCCTATACATAACCTCAACATGAAACCGGTAATAACATGAACATGAATCTGATATCGTCACGCAAATGTGACCCTGACCGTTACCTCATCTGCCGGCAAGGACTAATGCCGGACACCATGTGCACACTCTAGTGGGCAGACTAGGGCCACTAGAACCCAGAATGGACCGGCGACCATTCCGAGCGGTACATGACATGAAATACATACCTCAAACATGGTACCGTAATTATAATCAATGTAGTACTTAGTCTGAGTCCCCACCTGATCCGTGAAAATAAAGGTAGTGCTGATACTCGTGACCTGATCAAACTGAAATATAATATAAACAATTACTATTGACTATGCTCAGACTGTTAACTTAACTGATTAATTTCGTTAAGATGCTCTACTGAACCTAACATGATACTTATACTTAACCGGAATAACCAGAGCTGAACTGACATGAACTGATTGGACATGAACTTACTGAACTGAAATTATCCCGAAAATTTCACTGAAATGGCACTTAAAATGCGAACCGGGATTAAAATTATATTATTTGGGTCAAACCGGTATTAACCGGTCCGAACCGGTCTGGCCGGACCGCCGGTCTGCTCGGACCGGTCGGCCGGCAGCTGACTCAGTCCACGGCCTGCCAAGACTGCGGCCGCGGCTGCTGGCGGAACTGGTGCGGGCACGACCGTTGCGGCCTACCTGCCATGGCCATGGCCGAGAGTGCTGCGTGCACCTGACCACGGCTGGGCATGCACTGGGCATGGTGTGGCTGCTGCACGGCTTAGGGTGCGGCACTGGCCACGGACGTGCGTGCCGACATGCAACTGAACGCTGCGGGCATGCGCTGTGCCCTCCCGCAACACTGGCTACTCGAGCAGGCTACTGCCGAAGCAATTATCGTGCGACGTTGCGCGCTGGCGTGCGTTACCGCATGCTGGCGCGCTTGGCTGGGCGTTGGCGTGCACAGGCGCACTGCCAACGGCTACTCGTAGCAGGTACTGATCAGACGCAGTACCTGCCGCGCATTACCTGTACCACCCACACACTGGCCGCGGTGCCGCGTGACTGCTGGGCGTGGCTGCCGCTATGTGCGGACAGCGCGGCCTACGGCCGACCCTTGTCGGCCGTTCGGCACTAACTCCCGTGCATTCTGACCTCACATAACATAATTTTAATATAACATAATTTTAATGTAACATAAACCTGATCGCTGAACTAACTTAAAAATATTACTTTTGCACAATGGGCTGAATAGGCCGTGGCGAGCGCGCCGTGCGCCGCCGACGGCGATAGGCCGTCACCCGACCGACTCAACTTATTCCTCGGCAACTCAAAACCAATTAAACATGAAATTTCATTTTGAGGCTATCATGACATAAATCATACAAACAACATCGACCATAACAGAAACTAACCTAGCCTGACTTGGGGCGGCCCGTAGCCATGCGCGGTGTGCGCTGGCGACGTCTGTAGGCCAATTCATGCTTAAATCTGCAATTTGCCCCGACCAACATGAATCAACTGAGTATGAAATAATCTAAAATGACCAAATAAACATGAATTGCACGAGATTTGCCGGGTAGAAAAGGACTTTACTCGGTTATGGCCTACAATAGCCTAAACCGAACTTATGATGACATCTTCATGCAATTTCAAGTTATGAGCTGAAAAACTTCATACCAACTGAACTTTAATCATGAAAGAGAGTTGGAGATGAGAGTACCTCTCCAAAGGTTCGGCTGAAAACGAAAGATGGGCGTGATTTCTTGACTTCGTGTGCATGCCGTGTGATGCTATGCTATATGTCGTGCGATGCTATGGAAAGCTTAAGGTAATAGGCTGAGCTACTTGCTGCTGAAGTTAAGAACTTGTATAAGAATATAAGGCTGCGTATATATGATGAGAAAGGATGGAAATGTTTCCTAAACTCACCATATAAATAGGTCGGACTATTAGGGAAGATGATGAAGGGTGAACGTGGTTAAATTTACACTTGACATTTGCCATCTTAAGGGATAGATTATGGGTGGCTAATCACCATTAGGCCCTCTAAATAGGACACGTACACCACCTTAAAAGAGGAGAAAAATTTGATTCCTTCGGCTAAGGGAATGTGTACGGCACTTAAGGAAATTTGGATCTTCCAAACAAATTAATGGACGTGATTAGTGATTTTTATATAATTAATCACCTTATTATGCTTAATTAACTTTTAAGCATAATTCTTAATTACCAAAATTATTCCGAACGTAACCGGTACGTCGAAAATAAATTTTGGTAATCTCGACTGAAAATAATTAATTCTGAAAATAATAATTAATAACATTATTATATCGGAACTAAAACATAATTTATACTGATAAAATATCGGGATATTGCAATCCTCCCTCCTTACAAAATTTCCGTCCTCAGAAATTCAAAACATAACTGAATATACATGAACTATGTACATAGGATAAGAAAATATGTACATCAAAACTGAAAATCTGGAAAACGAGCGCGAATATCGGACTCCGCCTCCCAAGTAGCTCCGTGGCGATCCCACTGAATACGCACGAGGGAAACATCTCGCTTCCAGAGCCGATGAACCTGACGGTCTAGTACAGCTACCGGTCGCTCCTCGTACGATAGATATGGCTGAACCTGAATATCGGTATGAGGAATGATATGATCGGGGTCGCACACGTATTTACGCAACATAGATGTGTGGAAAACATTATGAATGCCTGACAACTCGGGAGGTAAGGCTAATCGAACGGACCGATAAATCGAGGGTGCAGCTTCCCTCTCTTTCCGAATCGCACGACTCCACGAATCGGACGAACTCTGAGAAAAGCTGGCTCACCAACGTCGAATTGAATGTCTCGTCGATGATGATCGTCGGAAGATTTCTGTCGACTCTGAGCTGTCCTGAGTCTCTGCCGGATCAACTCGACCTGATCTGCCGTCTCCTCGATCAATTGAGGACCGAGTACTCGTCGCTCTCTGACGTCGGCCCAATAAAGAGGGGAACGACACTTGCGACCGTAAAGTGCTTCGTAAGGAGCCATCTGAATGGAAGAATGATAGCTGTTGTTATACGCGAACTCTGCGTACGGCAACAACGACTCCCACTTAGCACCCCTGTCAACAACCAAAGCGTGAAGCATATCCTCAAGCGTCTGAATGGTCCGCTCGGACTGACCATCTGTCTCTGGATGGTAGGCTGAACTGAACTCTAGCTTCGTGCCCATTGCCTCATGTAAACTGTGCCAGAATCGACTGACGAATCTGGGATCTCTATCTGATACGATCGTGACGGGCACTCCGTGGAGTCGGATGATCCCACGGGTATATATCTCAGCCAACTTGTCCAGAGACATCTTCATCGAAACGGGTAACAAATGAGCGATTTTAGTTAATCTGTCGACCACGACCCAGATAGCGTCGTGATGTTCAGACGACCTCGGTAATCCCGTAACGAAATCCATCGTGACTTCCTCCCACTTCTACCTTGGAATCGGTAGTGGCTGCAGGAGGCCGATCGGACTCTGATGTTCGGCTTTGACTTGCTGACAGGTAAGACATCTCCTGACGAATTTGGCGACGTCCTTTTTCATGCCTCGCCACCAAAACGACCCTTTCAGGTCGTGATACATCTTCGTGCTCCCGGGATAGGCCAGATAGGGTGCGGTATGAGCCTCTGACAAAATCTCCTTCTGCAACGCCTCGACCTTTGGGACCACGATTCTGCCTCTGAACTCTAAGGCACCATCGGCACCTAGCTGAAAACCCTCGACGCCTCCGGCGCGAACCTTGGCCTCCATAACACGAATGAACTCGTCAGAAGCCTGCTCTCACCGGGTCCTCTCTCTCAGCGTCGGCTGAAGCTGCATAGCACTGACATTGGCACTGGTACTCCCCGAAACGGCTATGGGAAGTGCATCGATCGCCTGAAGCTGCATCCGGGCAAACTCCTGAATCAACGGACTCTGCTGGGTAATGACGTACGTCAAATCACCCCTCACCTTTCGGCATAGGGCATCCGCAACGACATTCTCCTTTCCCGGATGATACTGAATAGAGCAGTCGTAATCCTTGACAAGCTCGAGCCAACGGCGCTGTCTCATATTAAGCTCCTTCTGCGTGAAGATGTACTGCAGGCTCTTATGATCTGTGAAAATCTCGCAACGTCCGTCGTAAATATAATGTCGCCAGATCTTGAGAGCATGAACAACGGCGGCTAACTCCAAGTCGTGCGTCGGATAGTTTTGCTCATGAGGCTTAAGCTGACGCGAAGAATACGCGACGACCTGGCCGTCCTGCATAAGGACACATCCCAAGCCCTGTCTCGAAGCATCGCTGAAGATAGTGAAACTCCGAGGAGGATCGGGAATAGTCAACACCGGTGCTAAAGTTAACCTCCTCTTGAGCTCCTGAAAGCTCTCCTCACAAAGATCAGTCCACTCGAACTTCACAGACTTCCTCGTTAGCTGGGATAGAGGGAGGGAAATTTTGGAAAAGCCCTCGATGAACCTGCGGTAATAACTAGCTAGACCGAGAAAACTGCGAACCTCGGATGGACTCCTCGGTGTCGACCAGTTCTGAACGGCTGAAACCTTGGAAGGATCCACCTCTATACCTGCCTGAGTAATCACATGACCCAGAAAGGATACTCGATGGAGCCAGAACTCGCATTTGGAGAATTTTGCAAACAACTTTTCTCGTCTGAGGGTTTCGAGAACCACCCTCAGATGCTCCTCATGCTCCTTCTGGCTCTTAGAGTAGATAAGAATATCGTCAATAAAGACAATAACGAACTGATCGAGGTAGGGATGGAAAATACGGTTCATGAGTTCCATGAAAACAGCTGGAGCATTGCTGAGGCCGAATGGTATGACAACGAACTCGTAATGGACGTAACGAGTCCTGAAAGCGGTCTTAGCGATATCTGACTCCTTAATCTTTAGCTGGTGGTAGCCTGATCACAAATCAATCTTTGAGAACACACAGGCTCCCCTCAGCTGATCAAATAAGTCGTCGATCCTGGGAAACGGGTACTTGTTCTTGATCGTCAACCGGTTAAGATCCCGGTAATCGATACACATACCTATGGGTCCGTCCTTCTTCTTAACAAAGAGAACGGGTGCTCTCCAAGGTGACACGCTCGGCCGGATGACACCGAGTCGTAACAGCTCCTGAATCTGCGCCTTAAGCTCCTGCAACTCCTTAGGCGCCATACGATACGGGGCTTTGGACACTGGACCGGCCGCTGGAATGAGATCGATAGAGAACTCCACCTGCCGGTTAGGCGGTCCTCCTGGAAGCTCGTCTGGGAACACGTCCACAAACTCGCGAACAATTGGAACATCATGAGGTGATCGTGCTTTCTGAGAATCGTCGACAAGGCTCACCAGATAACCCTGGCAGTTGCCTCGTCGCACTAATTTAGTGGCTTTTGCCATCGAAACAACATGAGGTAGTGAATGATTCCTAGAGCCAAAGAAAGTGATCGACTCGTCTCCCGGAAGATAGAGAGTGATCTCCCGGTCATGACACCTGATGTCTGCATGATAGAAGGATAGCCAATCCATTTCGAGAATAAGATCGACGTCTCTCATCTCGAGAACAAACGCGTCGGTAGACAATAAACGACCTCCGATGGAAAGGCTAAGATCTGAGGCTTTAGCTGAGGTCACTATCTTTCGTCCCGAGGCTAAACTCACCTCGAGAGGATCGACAGCGGTAACGGTATGGACTCCGATGGCATCAAGACATCGTCGTGATATGAATGAATGCGTTGCTCCAGTATCGAACAAAGCAAAAAACAGGAATATCATTAAGCACAACCATTCCTGACATAGTACCTGGCTGCTGTGCTGCTTCTGCCTGATCAACCGCGTAAACCCTGGCCTGCTGTCTGCCCCTCTGCTGCTGCTGCTGAGGCGGCCTCTGTGCCTGCTGACGTGGCTGCTGCTGCTGTGGTGGCTGCTGAGGCTGCTGGGGCTGCTGCTGAAGTCTCTTCGGACAGCGACTCGCAAAATGTCCCGGCTCGTGGCAGTAGTAACAGATGTCCTGACCCATGTGGCACTCTCCCCGATGAAGTCGTCCGCAAGTCGGGCACAGTGGAACCGGCTGCTGTCTCTGTCGGGTCCTTCGGTCAGTCTGTGCACCCTTCCCCTTCCTCTTCTTCTCCTTTGCCGGCTGAGCAACTGGTAGGGCTGGTGGAGCTGCGAATGGCTGAACTGGGGCGGATGGCTGAGCTCGATCACGGACGGCCTCCCTCCTAATGCTAGCTTCCACCTCCTGGGCGATAGAAACTACACGAGCGTAGGTCTGTGTCCCGTGTCCCACAATGTTATGACGGACTGCTGGGTAAAGCCCGTTGATGAACCGCTGTTCTCTCTGGGCCTCCGTGCGAACCAGTTCCGGAACGAAAGCTGCAAGTCTAGTAAACTCTCGCTCGTACTCATCAACCGTACGAGTGCCCTGCTGGAGCGCTAAGAACTCACGCTCCATCTCTGCCCGATGATAGTAGGGGTAGTACTTTTCGTGGACTAGCTCCTTGAGCATGTCCCACGTACATCCCGCTTTTTCACCGGGACGCATGCTCCAGTAGGCATTCCACCAGAGCCTAGCATCACCAGTGAGCTGAAGCTGAGCGCAAACTACGCGATATCTATCGGGGCAGTCCATGACCTTAAAGATAAACTCTAGGCCCTGAATCCATTCATCTACGATGCGGGGATCTCCCTGCCCTGAGAACTTTTCAGCGTGATAGTCGCGGAACTGAGCGACTACAGTAGCCTGAGTAGGAGCCGGATGATCGGGTTCCCTACGTGGCGGCATCTGAACATTGAGAAAGTTTAACATTACTGAATATGTGATAACATTTTGATTGATTACTAAGGCACACAGATCTCTTGACGAGTTGCCAAAAATGGCCGACAATTACTGACATGAATCCTAAAGAACTCTAGAGTTATATCAAAAGATACTAAAGTCTAGAGTCGTGAATGTACTGAGTTCTAGAGTCATATCTGAAAGCCCTGAATTCTAGAGTCATATCCGAACTCTAAAGTCTGAACCTGATTCGAGCATCTTAAACTAAGGTCCTGATCCATAACTCTGAGCATAGACAAAGTAATATGTTTACAACTGAAAACATAAATCAACACGTACCTGTAGTCGGCGGGGCGTGAGCATGACGGTTCAGGTTTTTCTGAAAAATTACTGACTGAAAAACTTTTCAGAGACGCAAAAACGTGCTCTGATACCAATTGTAACACCCCGCCTTATCGTAAAATCAGAGTGCAAAAATTTCGCAAAGTTATTTAAAAATAAAATCTTTTAATTTGCGAAAACTGATTTGGGGTGCTACCGTTGAAAACGTGACTTAATTTGGAAAACCGTTATCCTAATTTTTAATAAAATCATACTGTTACTAAAAGCATAAAGTTTTCCAAAAGTCCGGTCAAAATATAAGTTCATCAAAACCATCGTCAACGGAAACGTAAATCGTCATAATAAATACACAGTCAAAATATAAAAGTCCTGAAGCCTTCGTCATCTCACGCTCCCGGCCCGACATCCTAACCTGAAAAACATGATAAAAGTGGGAAATGAGCATTATGGCACTGTGCTCCGTGGAAACTCATACTAATGTAAACATTGAAAATAATAACAACATCATGATATCGGCATATACATAACCTCAACATGAAACCGGTAATAACATGAACATGAATCTGATATCGTCACGCAAATGAGACCCTGACCATTACCTCATCTGCCGGCAAGGACTAATGCCGGACACCATGTGCACACTCTAGTGGGCAGACTAGGGCCACTAGAACCCAGAATGGACCGACGACCATTCCGAGCGGATACATGACATGAAATACATACCTCAAACATGGTACCGTAATTATAATCAATGTAGTACTTAGTCTGAGTCCCCACCTGATCCGTGAAAATAAAGGTAGTGCTGATACTCGTGACCTGATCAAACTGAAATATAATATAAACAATTACTATTGAATATGCTCAGACTGTTAACTTAACTGATTAATTTCGTTAAGATGCTCTACTGAACCTAACATGATACTTATACTTAACCGAAATAACCGAAGCTGAACTGACATGAACTGATTGGACATGAACTTACTGAACTGAAATTATCCCGGAAATTTAACTGAAATGGCACTTAAAATGCGAACCGGGATTAAAATAATATTATTTGGGTCAAACCGGTATTAACCGGTCCGAACCGGTCTGGCCGGACCTCCGGTCTGCTCGGACCGGTCGGCCGGCAGCTGACTCAGTCCACGGCCTGCCAAGACTGCGGCCGCGGCTGCTGGCGGAACTGGTGCGGGCACGGCCGTTGCGGCCTGCCTGCCATGGCCATGGCCGAGAGTGCTGCGTGCACCTGACCACGGCTGGGCATGCACTAGTGTGGCTGCTGCACGGCTTAGGGTGCGGCACTGGCCACGGACGTGCGTGCCGACATGCAACTGAACGCTGCGGGTGTGCGCTGTGCCCTCCCGCAACACTGGCTACTCGAGCAGGCTACTGCCGAAGCCATTATCGTGCGACGTTGCGCGCTGGCGTGCGTTACCGCATGCTGGCGCGCTTGGCTGGGCGTTGGCGTGCACAGGCGCACTGCCAACGGCTACTTGCAGCGGGTACTGATCACACGCAGTACCTGCCGCGCATTACCTGTACCACCCGCACACTGGCCGCGGTGCTGGGTGACTGCTGGGCGTGGCTGCCGCTATGTGCGGACAGCGCGGCCTACGGCCGACCCTTGCCGGCCGTTCGGCACTAACTCCCGTGCATTCTGACCTCACTTAACATAATTTTAATATAACATAAACCTGATCGCTGAACTAACTTAAAAATATTACTTTCTCACAATGGGCTGAATAGGCCGTGGCGAGCGCGTCGTGCGCCGCCGACGGCGATAGGCCGTCACCCGACCGACTCAACTTATTCCTCGGCAACTCAAAACCAATTAAACATGAAATTTCATTTTGAGGCTATCATGACATAAATCATACAAACAACATCGACCATAACAGAAACTAACCTAGCCTGACTTGGGGCGGCCCGTATCCATGCGCGGTGTGCGCTGGCGACGTCTGTAGGCCAATTCATGCTTAAATCTGCAATTTGCCCCGACCAACATGAATCAACTGAGTATGAAATAATCTAAAATGACCAAATAAACATGAATTGCACGAGAATTGCCGGGTAGAAAAGGACTTTACTCGGTTATGGCCTACAATAGCCTAAACCGAACTTATGATGACATCTTCATGCAATTTCAAGTTATGAGCTGAACAACTTCATACCAACTGAACTTTAATCATGAAAGAGAGTTGGAGATGAGAGTACCTCTCCAAACGTTCGGCTGAAAACGAAAGATGTGCGTGATTTCTTGACTTCGTGTGCGTGTCGTGTGATGCTATGCTATATGCCGTGCGATGCTATGGAAAGCTTAAGGTAATAGGCTGAGCTACTTGCTGCTGAACTTAAGAACTTGTATAAGAATATAAGGCTGCGTATATATGATGAGAAAGGATGGAAAATTTTCCCAAACTCACCATATAAATAGGTCGGACTATTAGGGAAGATGATGAAGGGTGAACGTGGTTAAATTTACACTTGACATTTGCCATCTTAAGGGATAGATTATGGGTGACTAATCACCATTAGGCCCTCTAAATAGGACACGTACACCACCTTAAAAGAGGAGAAAATTTTGATTCCTTCGGCTAAGGGAATGTGTACGGCACTTAAGGAAATTTGGATCTTCCAAACAAATTAATGGACGTGATTAGTGATTTTTATATAATTAATCACCTTATTATGCTTAATTAACTTTTAAGCATAATTCTTAATTACCGAAATTATTCCGAACGTAACCGGTACGTCGAAAATAAATTTCGGTAATCTCAACTGAAAATAATTAATTCCGAAAATAATATATGATAACATTATTGTATCGGAACTAAAACATAATTTATACAGATAAAATATCGGGATATTACAATCCTCCCTCCTTACAAAATTTCCGTCCTCGGAAATTCAAAACATAACTGAATATACATGAACTATGTACATAGGATAAGAAAATATGTACATCAAAACTGAAAATCTGGAAAACGAGCGCGAATATCGGACTCCGCCTCCCACGTAGCTCCGTGACGATCCCACTGAATACGCACGAGGGAAACATCTCGCTTCCGGAGCCGACGAACCTGACGGTCTAGTACAGCTACCGGTCGCTCCTCGTACGATAGATCTGGCTGAACCTGAATATCGGTATGAGGAATGATATGATTGGGGTCGCACACGTATTTACGCAACATAGATGCGTGGAAAACATTATGAATGCCTGACAACTCAGGAGGTAAGGCTAATCGATACGCGACCTCGCCTACTCGCTCGAGAACCTCGAACGGACCGATGAATCGAGGGTGCAGCTTCCCTCTCTTTCCGAATCGCACGACTCCACGAATCGGACGAACTCTGAGAAAAGCTGGCTCACCAACGTCGAACTGAATGTCTCGTCGATGATGATCGGCGGAAGATTTCTGTCGACTCTGAGCTGTCCTGAGTCTCTGCCGGATCAACTCGACCTGATCTGCCGTCTCCTCGATCAATTTAGAACCGAGTACTCGTCGCTCTCCAACGTCGGCCCAATAAAGAGGGGAACGACACTTGCGACCGTAAAGTGCTTCGTAAGGAGCCATCTGAATGGAAGAATGATAGCTGTTGTTATACGCGAACTCTGCGTACGGCAACAACGACTCCCACTTAGCACCCCTGTCAACAACCAAAGCGCGAAGCATATCCTCAAGCGTCTGAATGGTCCGCTTGGACTGACCATCTGTCTCCGGATGGTAGGCTGAACTGAACTCTAGCTTCGTGCCCATTGCCTCATGTAAACTGTGCCAGAATCGACTGACAAATCTGGGATCTCTATCTGATACGATCGTGACGGGCACTCCGTGGAGTCGGATGATCCCACGGGTATATATCTCAGCCAACTTGTCCAAAGACATCTTCATCGAAACGGGTAAGAAATGAGCGACCTTAGTTAATCTGTCGACCACGACCCAGATAGCGTCGTGATGTTCAAACGACCTCGGTAATCCCGTAACAAAATCCATCGTGACTTCCTCCCACTTCCACCTCGGAATCGGGAGTGGCTGCAGGAGGCCGATCGGACTCTGATGTTCGGCTTTGACTTGCTGACAGGTAAGACATCTCCTGACGAACTCGGCGACGTCCTTTTTCTTGCCTCGCCACCAGAACGACCCTTTTAGGTCGTGATACATCTTCGTTCTCCCGGGATGGGCCAGATAGGGGTGCGGTATGAGCCTCTGACAAAATCTCCTTCCGCAACGCCTCGACCTTCGGGACCACGATTCTGCCTCTGAACTCTAAGGCACCATCGGCACCTAGCTGAAAACCCTCGACGCCTCCACCACGAACCTTGGCCTCCATAACACGAATGAACTCGTCAGAAGCCTGCTCTCGCTGGATCCTCTCTCTCAGCGTCGGTTGAAGCTGCATAGCACTGACATTGGCACTGGTACTCCCCGAAACGGCTATGGGAAGTGCATCGATCGCCTGAAGCTGCATCCGGGCAAACTCCTGAATCAACGGACTCTGCTGGGTAATGACGTACGTCAAATCACCCCTCACCTTTCGGCTTAGGGCATCCGCAACGACGTTCGCCTTTCCTGGATGATACTGAATAGAGCAGTCGTAATCCTTGACAAGCTCGAGCCAACGGCACTGTCTCATATTAAGCTCCATCTGCGTGAAGATGTACTGCAGGCTCTTATGATCTGTGAAAATCTCGCAACGTCCGCCGTAAAGATAATGTCGCCAGATCTTGAGAGCATGAACAACGACGGCTAACTCCAAGTCGTGCGTCGGATAGTTTTGCTCATGATGCTTAAGCTGACGCGAAGCATACGCGACGACCTGGCCGTCCTGCATAAGGACACATCCCAAGCCCTGTCTCGAAGCATCGCTGAAGATAGTGAAACTCCGAGAAGGATCGGGAATAGTCAACACCGGTGCTGAAGTTAACCTCCTCTTGAGCTCCTGAAAGCTCGCCTCACAACGATCAATCCACTCGAACTTCACAGACTTCCTCGTTAGCTGGGATAGAGGAAGGGCAATTTTGGAAAAGCCCTCGATGAACCTGCGGTAATAACCAGCTAGACCGAGAAAACTGCGAACCTCGGACGGACTCCTCGGTGTTGACCAGTTCTGAACGGCTGTAACCTTGGAAGGATCCACCTCGATACCTGCCTGAGTAATCACATGACCCAGAAAGGATACTCGCTGGAGCCTGAACTCGCATTTGGAGAATTTTGCAAACAACTTTTCTCGTATGAGGGTTTCGAGAACCACCCTCAGATGCTCCTCGTGCTCCTTCTGGCTCTTCGAGTAGATAAGAATATCGTCAATAAAGACAATAATGAATTGATCAAGGTAGGGATGGAAAATACGGTTCATGAGGTCCATGAAAACAGCTGGAGCATTGCTGAGGTCGAATGGCATGACGACGAACTCGTAATGGACGTAACGAGTCCTGAAAGCGGTCTTAGCGATATCTGACTCCTTAAATTCGTATACATTTAAAGAACACAACACCATTATTTGATGTGGATAACATATATTTCTCGCACCATCGCATTTCGAAGTAAATTCGTATACATTTAAAGAAGTCGAGGAAAATAAGAGTAATTAGGGGCAAAAACGAAAAAATAATCAACGTCTCCGGAAAGGCTTGTTTTCGAACACGACACAATTATTTGATGTATATAACATATATTTGTTGCACCTTCGCGTTTCGAAGTAAATTCTTATACATTTAAAAAAGTCGAGGAAAATAAGACTAAATAGGGGCAAAAAAGAAAAAAATAATCAACGTCTCCGGAAAAGTTTGTTTTCGAACACGGCACCATTATTTGATGTGAATAACATATATTTCTCGCACCATTGCGTTTCGAAACCAAATCGTATACATTTTAAAGAAGTCGAATAAAATAAGAGTAAATAGGGGCAAAAATGAAAATATAATCAACGTCTCCGAAAAGGCTTGTTTTCGAACTCGGCACCATTATTTGATGTGAATAACATATATATCTTGCACCATCGCGTTTCATAACAAAATTGTATACATTTAAAGAAGTCGAGGAAAATAAGAGTAAATAGGGGAAAAAACGAAAAAATAATAAACGTCTCCGGAAATACTTGTTTTCGAACATGGCACCATTATTTGATGTAAGTAACATATATTTCTTGTTCCATCGCGTTTCGAAGCAAAATCGTATACATATAAAGAACTCGAGGAAAATAAGAGTAAATAGGGGCAAAAACGAAAAAATAATCAATGTCTCTGGAAAGACTTGTTTTCGAACACGACGCCATTAAATGATGTAGATAACATATATTTCTCGCACCATCGCATTTCAAAGCAAATGCGTATACATTTAAAGAAGTCTAGGAAAATAAGAGTAAATAGGGGCAAAAAAAAAAAGAATAATTAACGTCTCCAGAAAGGCTTGTTTTCGAACATGACACCATTATTTGATGTGAGTAACATACATTTCTCGCACCATCGTGTTTCGAAGCAAAATCGTATACATGTAAAGAAGTCGAGGAAAATAATAATAAATAGGGGCAAAAACGAAAAAAATAATCAACGTCTCCGGAAATGCTTGTTTTCGAACATGGCACCATTATTTGATGTGAGTAACATACATTTCTCGCACCATTGCATTTCGAAGCAAAATCGTATACATATAAAGAAGTCGAGGAAAATAAGAGTAAATAGGGGCAAAAACAAAAAAATAATCAACGTCTCCAGAAAGGCTTGTTTTCGAACACATATATTTGATGTGAATACATATATTTCTCGCACCATCGCGTTTCGTTACAAAAATGTATACATTTAAAGAAGTGAGGAAAATAAGAGTAAATAGGGGCAAAAACGAAAAATAATCAACGTCTATGGAGAGGCTTGTTTTCGAACACGACACCATTATTTGATGTGAGTAACATACATTTCTCGCACCATCGCGTTCCGAAGCAAAATCTTATACATATAAAGAAATCGAGGAAAATAAGAGTAATAGAATAGGGGCAAAAACGAAAAATAATCAACGTCTC
>CACSLK010026711.1:38406-50819 GCA_902706635.1 Striga hermonthica | reverse complement strand
GATGTGAGTAACATACATTTCTCGCACCATCGCGTTTCGAAGCAAAATCGTATACGTATAAAGAAGTCGAGGAAAATAAGAGTAAATAGAGGCAAAAACAAAAAATAATCAACGTCTCTTGAAAGGCTTGTTTTCGTACACGACACCATCATTTGATGTAAGTAATATATATTTCTCGCACCATCGCGTTTCGAAGCAAAATATTATACATATAAAGAAGTCGAGGAAAATAAGAGTAATAGAATAGGGGCAAAAACGAAAAAATAATCAACGTCTCCGGAAATATTTGTTTTCTAACACGAAACCATTAGATGATTTGGATAACATATATTTCTCGCACCATCGCGTTTCGAAACCAAATCGTATACATTTTAAACAAGTCGAATAAAATAAGAGTAAATAGGGGCAAAAACAAAAATATAATCAACGTCTCCGAAAAGGCTTGTTTTCGAACACGGCACCATTATTTGATGTGAACAACATATATATCTCCCACCATCGCGTTTCATAACAAAATTGTATACATTTAAAGAAGTCGAGGAAAATAAGAGTAAATAGGGGAAAAAATGCAAAAATAATCAACGTCTCCGGAAATGCTTGTTTTCGAACATGGCACCATTATATGATGTGGATAACATATATTTCTCGCACCATCGCATTTCGAAGCAAATTCGTATACATTTAAAGAAGTCGAGGAAAATAAGAGTAAATAGGGAAAAAAATGAAAAAATAATTAACGTCTCCGGAAATGCTTGTTTTCGAATATGGCACCATTATTTGATCTGAATAACATACATTTCTCGCACCATCGCGTTTCGAAGAAAAATCGTACACATATAAAAAAGTCGAGGAAAATAAGAGTAAATAGGGGCAAAAACAAAAAAAAATAATCAACATCTCCGGAAAGGCTTGTTTTCGAACACGACACCATTATTTGATGTGAATAATATATATTTCTCGCACCATAGCGTTTCGTTACAAAAATGTATACATTTAAAGAAGTGAGGAAAATAAGAGTAAATAGGGGCAAAAACGAAAAAATATACGTCTCCGGAGAGGCTTTTTTTCGAACACGACACCATTATTTGATGTGAGTAACATGTATTTCTCTCACCAACGCGTTTCGAAGCAAAATCTTATACATATAAAGAAGTCGAGAAAAATAAGAGTAATAGAATAGGGGCAAAAACGAAAAAATAATCAACGTCTCCGGAAAGACTTGTTTTCGCACACGACACCATTATATGATGTGGATAACATATATTTCTTTCACCATCGCATTACGAAGCAAATTCGTATACATTTAAAGAAGTCGAGGAAAATAAGAGTAAATAGCTGCAAAAATGAAAAAATAATTAAAGTCTCCGGAAATGCTTGTTTTCAAATATGGCACCATTATTTGATGTGAGTAACATACATTTCTCGCACCATCGCGTTTCAAAGCAAAATCGTATACATATAAAGAAGTCGAGGAAAATAAGAGTAAGTAGGGGCAAAAATGAAAAAATAATCAACGTCTCCGAAAAGGCTTGTTTTCGAACACGACAATATTATTTGATGTGGATAACATATATTTCTCGCACCATTGCATTTGGAAGCAAATTCGTATACATTTAAAGAAGTCGAGGAAAATATGACTAAATAAGGGCAAAAAAGAAAAAATAATCAACGTCTCCGGAAAGGCTTGTTTTCAAACACGACACCATTATTTGATGTGAATAACATATATTTCTCACACCATCGCGTTTCGAAGCAAAATATTATACATATAAAGAAGTCGAGGAAAATAAGAGTAATAGAATAAGGGCAAAAACGAAAAAATAATCAATGTCTCCGGAAAGACTTGTTTTCGAACACGGCACTATTTTTTGATGTGAATAACATATATTTCTCGTACCATCGCGTTTCGAAGCAAAATGTTATAAATATAAAGAAGTCGAGGCAAATAAGAGTAATAGAATAGGGGCAAAAACGAAAAAAAATAATCAACGTCTGGAAATGCTTGTTTTCGAACACGACACCATTATTTGATGTGAATAACATATATTTCTCGCTCCATCGCGTTTCGAAGCAAATTCGTATACATTTAAAGAAGTCGAGGAAAATAAGACTAAATAGGGGCAAAAAAGAAAAATAATCAACGTCTCCGGAAAGGCTTGTTTTCGAACACGACACCATTATTTAATGTGAATAACATATATTTCTCGCACCCTCGCGTTTCGAAGCAAATCTTATACATATAAAGAAGTCGAGGAAAATAAGAGGAATAGAATAGGGGCGAGAATGAAAAAATAATCAACGTCTCCGGAAATGCTTGTTTTTGAACATGGCACCATTATATGATGTGGATAACATATATTTCTCGCACCATCGCATTTCGAAGCA
Source organism: Striga hermonthica (assembly GCA_902706635.1). Lineage (NCBI taxonomy): Eukaryota > Viridiplantae > Streptophyta > Magnoliopsida > Lamiales > Orobanchaceae > Striga > Striga hermonthica. The sequence continues at coordinate 48,434 of CACSLK010026711.1, read as the reverse complement.
AATTCGTATACATTTAAAGAAGTCGAAGAAAATAAGAGTAAATAGGGCAAAAACGAAAAAATAATCAACGTCTCCGGAAATGCTTGTTTTCGAATATGGCACCATTATTTGATGTGAGTAACATACATTTCTCGCACCATCGCGTTTCGAAGCAAAATCGTATACATATAAAAAAGTCGAGGAAAATAAGAGTAAATAGGGGCAAAAACAAAAAAATAATCAACGCCTCTGGAAAGGCTTGTTTTCGAACACGACACCATTATTTGATGTGAATAATATATATTTCTCGCAAAATCGCGTTTCATTACAAAAATGTATACATTTAAAGAAGTGAGAAAAATAAGAGTAAATAGGGGCAAAAATGAAAAAATAATCAACGTCTCCGGAGAGGCTTGTTTTCGAACACGACACCATTATTTGATGTGAATAACATATATTTCTCGCACCATCGCGTTTCGAAGCATAATCTTATACATATAAAGAAGTCGAGGAATATAAGAGTAATAGAATAAGGGCAAAAACGAAAAAATAATCAACGTCTCCGGAAAGACTTGTTTTCGCAGACGACACCATTATATGATGTGGATAACATGTATTTCTCGCACCATCGCATTTCGAAGAAAATTCGTATACATTTTAAGAAGCCGAGGAAAATAAGAGTAAATAGGGGCAAAAATGAAAAAATAATTAACGTCTCCGGAAATGCTTGTTTTCGAATATGGCACCATTATTTGATGTGAGTAACATACATTCCTCGCACCATCGCGTTTCGAAGCAAAATCGTATACATATAAAGAAGTCGAGGAAAATAAGAGTAAATAGGGGCAAAATCAAAAAAATAGTCAACGTCTCTGAAAAGGCTTATTTTCGAACACGACACCATTATTTGATGTGGATAACATATATTTCTCGCACCATCGCATTTCGAAACAAATTCGTATACATTTAAAGAAGTCGAGGAAAATAATACTAAATAGGGGCAAAAACGAAAAAATAATTAACGTCTCCGGAAATGTTTGTTTTCGAATATGGCACCATTATTTGATGTGAGTAACATACATTTCTCGCACCATCAGGTTTCGAAGCAAAATCGTATACATATAAAGAAGTCGAGGAAAATAAGAGTAAATAAGGGCAAAAACGAAAAAATAATCAACGTCTCCGCAAAGACTTGTTTTCGAACACGACACCATTATATGATGTGGATAACATATATTTCTCGCACTATCGCATTTCGAAGCAAATTCGTATACATTTAAAGAAGTCGAGGAAAATAAGAATAAATAGGGGCAAAAACAAAAAAATAATTAACGTCTCCGGAAATGTTTGTTTTCGAATATGGCACCATTACTTGTTGTGAGTAACATACATTTCTCTCACCATCGCGTTTCGAAGCAAAATTGTATACATATAAAGAAGTCGAGGAAAATAAGAGTAAATAGGGGCAAAATCGAAAAAATAATCAACGTCTCCGAAAAGGCTTGTTTTCGAACACGACACCATTGTTTGATGTGGATAACATATATTTCTCGCACCATCGCATTTCGAAACAAATTCGTATACATTTAAAGAAGTCGAGGAAATAAGACTAAATAGGGGCAAAAAAGAAAAAATAATCAACGTCTCCGGAAAGGCTTGTTTTCAAACATGGCACCATTATTTGATGTGAATAACACATATTTCTCGCACCATTGTGTTTCGAAGCAAAATCTTATACATATAAAGAAGTCGAGGAAAATAAGAGTAATAGAATAAAAATCTTATACATATAAAGATGTCGAGGAAAATAAGAGTAATAGAATAGGGGCAAAAACGAAAAAATAATCAACGTCTCCGGAAAGACTTGTTTTCGAACACGACACCATTATATGATGTGGATAACATATATTTCTCGCACCATCGCATTTCGAAGCAAATTCGTATACATTTAAAGAAGTCGAGGAAAATAAGAGTAAATAGGGGCAAAAACGAAAAAATAATTAACGTCTCCGGAAATGTTTGTTTTCGAATATGGCACCATTATTTGATGTGAGTAACATACATTTCTCGCACCATCAGGTTTCGAAGCAAAATCGTATACATATAAAGAAGTCGAGGAAAATAAGAGTAAATAAGGGCAAAAACGAAAAAATAATCAACGTCTCCGCAAAGGCTTGTTTTCGAACACGACACCATTATTTGATGTGGATAACATATATTTCTCGCACCATCACATTTCGAAGTAAATTCGTATACATTTAAAGAAGTCGAGGAAAATAAGAGTAAATAGGGGCAAAAACGAAAAAATAATCAACATCTCCGGAAAGGCTTGTTTTCGAACACGACACAATTATTTGATGTAGATAACATATATTTCTTGCACCTTCGCATTTTCAAGTAAATATTCTAATACATTTAAAGAAGTCGAGGAAAATAAGACTAAATAGTGGTAAAAAAGAAAAAAATAATCAACGTCTCCGGAAAGGCTTGTTTTCGAACACGACACCATTATTTGATGTGAATAACATATATTTCTCGCACCATCGTGTTTCGAAACCAAATCGTATACATTTTAAAGAAGTCGAATAAAATAAGAGTAAATAGGGACACAATCGAAAATGTAATCAACGTCTCCGAAAAAGCTTCTTTTCGAACACGACACCATTATTTGATGTGCATAACATATATATCATGCACCATCGCGTTTCATAACAAAATTGTATACATTTAAAGAAGTCGAGGAAAATAAGAGTAAATAGGGGGAAAAACGAAAAAATAATCAACATCTCTGGAAATGCTTGTTTTCGAACATGGCACCATTATTTGATGTGAGTAACATATATTTCTTGCTCCATCGCGTTTCGAAGCAAAAACGTATACATAGAAAGAAGTCGAGGAAAATAAGAGTAAATAGGGGCAAAAACGAAAAAATAATCAATGTCTACGGAAAGACTTGTTTTCGAACACGACACCATTATATGATGTGGATAACATATATTTCTCGCACCATCACATTTTGAAGCAAATTTGTATACATTTAGAGAAGTCGAGGAAAATAAGAGTAAATAGGGGAAAAAACGAAAAAAATAATCAACGTCTCCGGAAATGCTTGTTTTCGAACATGGCACCATTATTTGATGTGAGTAACATACATTTCTCGCACCATCGCGTTTCGAAGCAAAATCGTATACATTTAAAGAAGTAAGGAAAATAAGAGTAAATAGGGGCAAAAATGAAAAAATAATCAACATCTCCGGAGAGGCTTGTTTTCGAACACGACACCATTATTTGATGTGAGTAACAAATATTTCTCTCACCATCGCGTTTCGAAGCAAAATCTTATACATATAAAGAAGTCGAGGAAAATAAGAGTAATAGAATAGGGGCAAAAATGATAAAATAATCAACGTCTCTGGAAAGGCTTGTTTTCGAACACAACACCATTATTTGATGTGGATAACATATATTTCTCGCACCATCGCATTTCGAAGCAAATTCGTATACATTTAAAGAAGTCGAGGAAAATAAGACTAAATAGGGGCACAAAAGAAAAAAATAATCAGCGTCTCCGGAAAGGCTTGTTTTCGAACACGACACCATTATCTGATGTGAATAACATATATTTCTCGCACCATCGCGTTTCGACGCAAAATCTTATACATATAAAAACGACGAGGAATAATTTACTCATAATTCTCTCGGAGGGGAGCGTTTCACTTTGGATCTTGATTCATCCTTTTCTTGGTGTTCATCGTTGTTGATTTTCTCCATAGTTGCTGATTCCCTCCTCTTCTTTGTTGTGTTTTCTTTCCAATTTCGGCTTTGTCAGCTTTTCCCCAATTTCTTTTTAGGGTTTATGGGTTCGAATTTTTGCTTCGGCCATGATGAAGATCTCTCTTCTCGTCTCAAAAATTTCTCTCTATCTAATAGAGAGAGTCTCTTAGTTGATATAGCTCAGAACGATATCAAAATCAGTGATGAAGAATGCCAAAGCAGTTTGTTCGGCAAGGTTATCGGTGATCGTATAGCAAGCTGGAATGGAGTTAGAAGAACTATGAGCCAAATTTGGCGTCTCAGGCAACCAATGGAAGTGAAAGAGCTGGGCACAAACTACTTTCAATTCATATTCCAATGTAAAGAAGACAAAGACAGAGTTGCCAAGGGTATTAACTGGAGTATCGACAATCAATATATGCTTCTCACAGAATGGAAAACAGGCATGTCACCTTCGCACCCCATATTCCAGGAATTGCCGATTTGGGTTCAGGTCTTTAATGTTCCTTTAAACTGGATTAGCTCTGAGGTGGGTCTCAAGATTGGGAAAATTTTTCCTCGAGTTAATAATGTGGTTGTGGTGGGGGCAGGTAGTCATGGAGGTAAAATTTTAAGGCTGTTAGTTACTGTTAATCTCAATGAATCTCTTCCTCGGTGTGCAAATATCAGATTGGGCGACCAAATTGTCAGTGTTAGTTTTAAATATGAAAAGTTGATCAACATGTGTCATTACTGTGGATTAGTTGGTCACTTGGACAGAAGTTGCTCTGAAAGGATTGATGCTATTAAGAATAACTCTCTGAAAGAAGGGCAGTTTGGTGAATGGATGAGAGCTCCAGATGGACCTCTGTGGTCAGGTCCTGCCTTTTCTGGTTCCAAATTTACCTGCCCTGACTCTCCTAATAATCCAACTTCCCAGTCGCCTTTGAAAACTACAACCAGTCAAATGGAGGAAAACAATCAACTTCTGGTTATTTCTATGGAATCATCACAACAAGAACAGCCAGAAGTTCAAGGCCCCATCAACTCTTCTCCAGTCTCTAAAGAGCCTACGGTGTCATCATCCCCAACTTCTCTTGAGTTAATTCCTTCAGAGAAGGTTGCTTCTACTGATCATCAAATCGTTGTCAAAGATAAAAGTGCTCTTATGGAAGTGGAAGACTCACATGCTATTATCTCAGTTGTGCCTCTTTCTTCTGATCTGAAGATGGATTCCACTCCAATGCTTCAACTCAAAACCTGGAAAAGATCTAACACTGCAGATGGTAGACTTATAAGGCAGAACCCCTCACAAATCACCAGTTTGCAATCCCTTTTATCTGGAAAAAGATCCCAACCAGAAGCATCATCTACAACCTATGTCCCTTATCAAAGCTCAAACCCTGATGAACCTGTTTTGGAGCAGCATCTCAATAAGAAAAAGAAGTCTCTTTCAAAGGTGGGGGTGGCCAGCCTCGATTGGCACCAGAGTGATCAATATTAGCTGCGGTGTGGAACTGTAGAGGATTGGGTGGGCCCTCTATAGTTTCCCAAATCAAAGAGACTTTCAGATCTCATCACCCAGCTTTCTTTTTTCTTTCTGAAACTAAAAACTCTTCTTCCTTTGTCCATTCTGTGGTCAGTAAATTGGGTTTCAACAACAGATTCACTTTAGTTAATCCTCAAGGGATTAGTGGGGGTCTTCTTCTGCTTTGGAGTGCTGACATTTCTATCCTAAATGTTTCTTGTCAAGACTTTTTTATTGCTGTGGAATTTTTCTTCAAGAATTCTGTCTCTAGCTGGGGAATCTTTACTTATCTATGCCCTTACTCCTCAATCAGAACTGAGCAGTGGAAATTTCTGGAGTCTGAAAAATCAAATTGGGGGGACAGATGGTTTGCAATAGGAGACTGGAATGACATCTGTCTAAGTTTTGATAAACTGGGGGGCATACCAAGTCTCCTAGAAGCATGGCTGGTTTCAATGACTTCATTAATAACATGGCAATGGAGGAGATTAGAATGGTTGGTAACAAGTTTATATGGTGCAATCTCAGACTGTCTGAAGGACTGATTCAAGAGAAACTGGATAGAGGGTTTTGTTCCCTTGACTGGATGCAATCTTTTCTTAATGCTACAATTACCACCATCCTGAGAAGTGCATCTGACCACTCCCTTTTGCTGCTTAACTCTGGGGCTCTCAAGGAACAAAATAGCAAAAGATTCCATTTTGACAAAAGGTGGCTCTTAAAAGATGATATCTCTCAAGTTGTCTCTGAGGCTTGGAGCCTTCCCTGCACAGGCACTCCTTTCTTTAAGCTGAAGGAAAAGATTAAAAGCACTAGAAAAGCCTTGATTATCTGGAGCTCCAAGTTCAACCAAGTCAACCAAGTTAAAATCAAGGAACTAACTGGCATCCTGGAGCAATTACAACCAAACCTTGGAAAGAACAACTGCGAGACATGGGAATCTACCAAAGCAGAGTTAAACAAGGCTTACAAATCTGAAGAGTTGTACTGGCATCAAAAAGCCAGATTTCAGTGGTTAAAAGCTGGAGATAAAAACACTCGATTTTTCCATGCTTTCACACTTCATAGGAGGAAATACAATGCTATCACCAGGCTGCTCACCAATCAGAACAGAGTCTGCTCCACTCCCAAACAGATTCATGATCACATTGCCAATTTTTACTCTAACCTGTTTTCCTTAGAAGGATCTTGGGGTGGTGAATCCATTATTCACCACATCTCCCCCTCTATAACAAATGAGATGAATCAGGCTCTTATCTCTCCTGTCCTTGAGGAGGAAATCCACACTGCTCTTTTCAGTCTTGAGCCAGACAAGACCCCTGGGGAGGACGGTATGTCTGGACTTTTTTACCAGAAATTTTGGACTATTATCAAAGCTGATCTTATAGCTGCCATTATTAGCTTTTTTGAGAGTGGCCAAATGCTCAAATACTGGAATCATACCATTGTGACTCTCATCCCTAAATGTCTGAATCCAGATTACATCTCTCAATTCAGGCCCATAAGTTTGTGTACTGTTGTTTACAAGATTGTTTCTAAAATCCTTGCTATCAGACTTAAATCTTGTCTCCCCTCATGCATTAGTGAATACCAGTCTGCTTTCATTAAAGATAGACAACTGCTGGATAATGTGGTTATAGCACAGGAGGCTTTTCATTTTCTTAATAGACATTCCTCTGGTAAAAACCACTTCTTGGCTCTGAAATTGGATCTGGTAAAAGCATTTGATCGTGTGGAATGGTTGTGTGTTAAAAAAATAATGTTACAAATGGGATTTTGTCAGCAATTTGTCAACCTAATTATGGTCTGCATTTCCTCCTGTTCTTATTCTTTCAAAGTGAATGGAGTTATCAGTGGATATGTTCTGCCTTTTAGGGGAATCAGACAGGGGGACCCTCTGTCCCCCTACCTTTTTATAATTATGGCTGAACTTCTCTCTGCTCTTGTGTCTGCATCTGTGGCTTCTGGTGATTTTATTGGGTTGAAGTTATCTAGAAATGGTCCTGCTCTATCACACTTACTGTTTGCAGATGACTCTTTATTTTTTTTTCAAAGCCTCTGTGGATCAAGCTGGTCTTCTTCTGAATCTGCTGGAAAAATATAGGCTTTTCACTGGACAAACTGTCAATATGTTGAAATCTGCTGTTTTCTTCAGTAGAAGTTGTCCTGCCATTCTCCAGTCTAGAATCTGTTCTTCTCTTAATGGAATTCCCTCTCATAAATCTACAAGATACTTGGGATTACCTCTGGGAATTGGTAAGTCAAAAATTGAGGTGTTTCAATATGTGGTTGATTCTGTTAAATCTAGAATTCAGAACTGGAAATCAAATCTGCTCTCCCCTGCTGGCAAAGAGGTGCTCATAAAGGCTGTGTTACAGGCCTTACCTATATTTTCTATGTCCTGTTTTAAGCTGCCAGCTGCTATATGCTCTGATATTGCTAGGCACTGTGCTCAATTCTGGTGGAAGAATGGGGAAATCAATTCTCAAGGAATTCACTGGAAATCCTGGTCTAAACTGTCTCTCCCCAAGGCTTGTGGTGGGTTAGGCTTTCAGGATATCATGAACTTCAACAAAGCTCTAAATTGCAAACAGCTCTGGAGGGTGCATACTCAGCCTCACTTATTGATGAGCAGAATTCTCAAAGATAGGTACTTTTCTAATTGTTCTATATTTGAAGCAAGCAAACCTTCTAATTGCTCTTGGCTTTGGTCCACCTGGCTGGATGTGCTTCCTCTGTTTTCTAAAGGCTTTGCGGTTGAGATCAGATCTGGTGCTAATACTATGTTGTCTGATGTGAATTGGGTGCCTAAATTGAATAAACTCATACCTGATCTTCTTGATTTGGCCAGGGGTCACATAACCTGGGTCAAAGAATTGCTTAATGCCTCAAGCACTGGTTGGAACTCATGGCTGGTTTCTCAGCTCTTTAATGCTGATGATTGTAAGGCTATTCTAAACATTTCAACTTTGAAACCTGGAGCACCTGACAGATTTTACTGGTCCTTTGACAAGAAAGGAGTGTTCTCTGTTTCAAGCACTTATTCTTATCTTACTGCTCAGAAACTTCTTTCCCTGGACTTACTTTGTAGCAGCTCTTCTTCTTTTGGAATAAATGCTGGATTTAATCGATGTTGGAAGCTTAAAGTTGCTGGAAAAATCCAGCATTTCATATGGAAATGTCTTTCTAGATCTCTACCAGTGAAGGAGGATCTTAAGAAACGAGGGATGGATATGGATATCATTTGTGAGAAATGTGGTAAGAGCTCAGAATCATTGGAGCATGTGCTGTTTCATTGTCCACCAGCTAGAAGAACATGGGATCTTTCTCCAGTGTCATGGGATGGCCTCAACTCTTTCACTAACTTTTTCTCAAGCTGGTGGTCTCATATAAGCTCTCTCAACAAGTCAGTTATTGCCGAAGACCGGATAGAACTCACTACGTATATGCTATGGTGGCTTTGGAAGTCCAGAAATCTCTGGATTTTTCAAAAAATTTCTCTGCCCCCCCATCTGATAGTCAATTTAGCCCACAAGGACTGGCTGGACTTTTCCTTTGCCAATTTGTAGTTTCTCTTTTGGGTTTGCTGTTTGCTTTCCTTGTCCATAGCTTTTTTGTTGTTGTTTGGTTCCTTTTGGTTGTTTGTTGTGTTATTTCCATCTAGGCTTCGGCAGTGGATGGTTTTCTAGTTCTTGGTGTTTTTGTTGAGGTTCTAGGCCGCATTGTTGCGTGTCCTTTCAGTTTTCTGTTTTCAGTTGTTGTGGATTGTATTCGAACAGTTTTCGTTGGTTATATATATCTCTATCGTTCCGGAAAAAAAAAGAATAGGGGCAAAAATGAAAAAATAATCAACGTCTCCGGAAAGACTTGTTTTCGAACACGACACCATTATATGATGTGGATAACATATATTTCTCGAACCATCGCATTTCGAAGGAAATTCGTATACATTTAAAGAAGTCGAGGAAAATAAGAGTAAATAGGGGCAAAAACGAAAAAATAATTAACGTCTCCGGAAATGCTTGTTTTCGAATATGGCACCATTATTTGATGTGAGTAACATACATTTCTCGCACTATCGCGTTTCGAAGCAAAATCGTATACATATAAAGAAGTCGAGGAAAATAAGAGTAAATAGGGGCAAAAACAAAAAAAAATCAACGTCTCCGGAAATACTTGTTTTCGAACACGACACTATTATATGATATGGATAACATATATTTCTCGCACCATCGCGTTTCGAAATCAAATCGTATACATTTTAAAGAAGTCGAATAAAATAAGAGTAAATAGGGGCAAAAACAAAAAAATAAAAACGGCTTGTTTTCGAACACGACACCATTATTTGATGTGAACAACATATATATCTCGCACCATTGCGTTTCATAACAAAATTGTATACATTTAAAGAAGTCGAGGAAAATAAGAGTAAATAGGGGAAAAAATGAAAAAATAATCAACGTCTCCGGAAATGCTTGTTTTCGAACATGGCACCATTATATGATGTAAATAACATATATTTCTCGCACCATCGCATTTCGAAGCAAATTCGTATACATTTAAAGAAGTCGAGGAAAATAAGAGTAAATAGCGGCAAAAACGAAAAAATAATTAACGTCTCTGGAAATGCTTGTTTTCGAATATGGCACAATTATTTTGTAACGCCCCGTTATTTTAATAGAAAAATACCGAATTATTTTTCCAAAATCAGAGTTAATTTTTTTCACAAATCAATTTTAAACCTTATTTAACGGGCGCTACTCTTCAA
>CACSLK010026711.1:10510-22540 GCA_902706635.1 Striga hermonthica | reverse complement strand
CTGCCAAATGGACAAACAGGTAAGCTGTCATCTGGTGCAGTGGGAATTTGGAATCATTGAATATGAGAGCTACAGCTGTGGTTGAATGCAAGTATTTGTGCTCGTCTGTTCATTCTTGTAGTGTTATTTTTTATAAGGATATTTTTATAATTTTTGCTTGTTTAGCCAAGATGGCTATGCAAAGAAATTTATAAACTTGTTTCCCATGTCAATTGTAAAGGTGTATGACTGTTCTGTTTTTTTTTTTTTTTCTTGCCTTTGCAGACCCAGATCTATTTATGTGTCGTTGATGTAAAACAAACAATCTTTGTGAGCTTAATATATTTTCTGGTTTGAATGCTGAGAAAAAAAAATAACCAACAAATGAAGCAACAAGAACACTACCTCTTATTATATAACATATTAATCTTATAATGTAACTTGTTTTTCACATAATTTAACATATTCATATTAATTTTTAACGTGTTCAATGGATTATGCAACATATTAACATGTTCATCGTATCTACCATGTTCATCTTAGTATTTAACATGTTCAGCTCAATATATATATTGTTATATTATATTAATGTATTATATAACTTACTCATCTTATTATATTGAATTATGTATTATGTAACATATTCATCTGTAGGTTCATAATGCAACATGTTCATCTTCGTATGTAACATGTTCATCTTATTATCTAACATATTCATTAACCTCCACATCAATCTAAATCATTACAAATTTTTCAAAATTCCACCTCGAACACCAAATCCCCGCACTCAACCTTAACTTAGCTAAAAAAGGTAATTGTTCCTTGATCTGTTTTAGCGTAATGGATGTAACATAGTCATATTATGTAAAATATTCATCTCATAATGAAACATGTTCATCTGAGTATTATCTAACATATTCATCCTATTATCCAACATATTCATCTTATTATGTAACATTTTCAATGTATTACGCAACATATTCATCACATAATGCAACATGTTCATCTGAGTATGTAACATGTTCATCTTGTTATCTAACATATACATCTTATTTTGTAACATATTCATCTCATAATGAAACATGTTCATCTGAATATTATCTAACATATTCATCCTATTATTCAACATATTCATCTTATTATGTAACATTTTCAATGTATTACGCAACATATTTATCACATAATGAACATGTTCATCTGAGTATGTAACATGTTCATTTTGTTATCTAACATATTCATCTTATTATATAACATATTCATCTTATTATGTAACATGTTCATCTTATTTTTTAACATGTTTAATGGATTTGGCAACATATTCATCTCATAATGGTAAAATTTTTTTATCTGAGTATTATCCAACATATTCATCTTCATCTGAGTATTATCTAACATATACATATTATTTTGTAACATATTCATCTCATAATGAAACATGTTCATCTGAGTATTATCTAACATATTCATCCTATTATTCAACATATTCATCTTATTATGTAACATTTTCAATGTATTACGCAACATATTCATCACATAATGCAACATGTTCATCTGAGTATGTAACATGTTCATTTTGTTATCTAACATATTCATCTTATTATATAACATATTCATCTTATTATGTAACATGTTTATCTTATTTTTTAACATGTTTAATGGATTTCGCAACATATTCATCTCATAATGGTAAAATTTTTTTATCTGAGTATTATCCAACATATTCATCTTCATCTGAGTATTATCTAACATATTCATCTTATTTTGTAACATATTCATCTCATAATGAAACATGTTCATCTGAGTATTATCTAACATATTCATCCTATTATCCAACATATTCATCTTATTATGTAACATTTTCAATGGATTACAACATATTCATCTTATCATATAACATATTCATCTCATAATGCAAAATGTTAATCTTAAAATGTATACAACTCTAAATTAATTACTTTAAAAAATATTGCCATGACTGTAAGACACCCAGCAGAACCATAAGTACCATAAAACAAAGGATGAGCAGCAAAGATAAGGATGAAATTTTTTTGCATTACTTCACTTAATGACATCCGGCCACCATTCAACCATACATTTGCTGCAGTACAAACTTTAACAATACGAAAATATAAGAAAATGTATGTTCAACCATACACATTCATTAACCTCCACATCAACCTAAATCAATAGACATTGTTCAAAATTCAACCTTGAACGCCAAATCCCCGCACTGAACTTCGACCTTCCTAAAAATGATAAATGTTCCTTGAAATATTTTAGCATAATGGATGAAGTCCTTCAGTCCTGTTTAGATGTGTTTGGGCCCTTCTTTCTTCGCTTGGACAATCCACTGCTTACCCCCAAAACGAATACGTGCAGATTGAACTTCATCATATGTGTCTCTCAATGCTTGATTCCAGTATGTAGATGGAATCGTCTTTTTTATATTGAATTAAAAAAATATTGCATTACTACAAATTCATTGATATTATTAAAATAACACATGCAATGTTAGTTTTTCTTAATTGAAGATTAATCAAATGTAGATATTTGCAAGTACATATTTGTTACCTGTCGGCCGCAGGTAACAAGAGTGCGGGAAGCCTTTATACGGAACCCACCAACAAGAGCTTCCTCGTCTATATCATCCAATTCCTCATCATCTTCAATGGAAGGTCCCAAAAATGATCTAAGGTCTCTCCGACAACAATCAACGTCAAAATGGTAGACAATGAACCTGTTTGGGCACATCGATTTTACGGTTTTTGGTGTTAAAATTTTTAAAATAATTAACATTTGACCCAAAAAAAAAAAAAAACCTGTTTGGGCCTCCAAGTTCGAAAAGAAGTATGTGACCCTCTTGAACAGAATTATCTCTTTTAAAATATTCCCATCCATCTGCAAACCCAATCTTTGTTCCAAGACGTTTAACTACTACTAGCCATTTGAATGCATCTTTATCCTTGCTGTTCTGCAATGTGCATTCAATTGGAAGCAAATGTTCGACAGCGCTCCAAATCATAGGGAAGATAGCCTAAGAAAAAATACAAATGTGATGAGAGGTATTTATGAAGCATAAATAACTGATGATATTAGACATATATACAAACAGATGTTATAGAATTTCAAGCACAATGCATTGTTCAAAATCAGAAACATAACATTAACCAAATTGTTGCTGTTAGGGTTGATGACGTTCATTAACATAAAGCGGTTAAGCTCCAACAAATTAGGGCGACTGCAACCAGTCTCGTTGGGCGCATGACACCGGTGGGTTACCCGATTTTTCTGAGTCCAACTATGATCAAAGTGGTAAAACTCAAAATTGTTTGGTTTCACTAATTTGAAAGCCAAAAAATCGGCGCTTTTGACATCGTTCTGTATGGCGAAATTAACCCATCCCTCAGTAAAACATATTTCACCACCAAAATAGTCCACTTTTATATCCCATTTTAATCCACAGTCGATTGTGTCACTATGGAATGTACAGTTGATGGGCAGATGGCCATCGAAATATCCACTAATTGCAGGTGGAAGAGCCTATTATGCAAATTATCAACGTTATGCAAAACAATATGATAAGAACATTTAGGGTTTACTATAAATAACACATCTCATAACTTAAAATAAAACATGTACCAGAAATGGTTGAACTTCTGGATGAATGACTTTGATAAATGTATTGACTTCTGAAACAGACATTGAATTTTTTTTTAAGACCTCTTGTTTTCACTGAACGACGCTGTGATTTATGAAGGAGAAGATTGCTTTTTATTTTTATTGGGCGGTAATGAAGAAAAATTGTGAATAAGTTGAGGTTGAGATACCGAGATATTTATTAAATCTGATGAAGGCGTTGGGATGTAAATGAATGTCATACATGTCTTTTCAAATGGTCATTCCTATTTTGTTGACACATACGAATTTGACCAATTTTTATATGTATTACATATTTTTAGGTAATGTGTAATTATTTGAAAATTTAAACTGACAATGTTAATTGTAAACTTAGAAAATTATTAAATTAATAACCTTAAAATTTGGATTTTAAATTAATTATCTATACAAATATTTACAGGTACTAGCAATTAATTTTAATTATTATTATCTATACGAATAATATAAAATTAAATGTTAACTTACGTTTAGTTCATTTTATTATTTAAAATATATGGATAAGATCTTTTAATTGTGCATGTTTTTTCGGTCTATTTCTTTAATATAGGAATTTTTTCGTTTATTTATTGTTTTCAGAATATTCTGTATGTGCAGTACATTAATGCCCGTTGTTGTAGTTGATTGAAGAATGTGTGGTTAAATTTTCTTGTCATTACGTGCGGAACCCCAAACACTACTACCAAAGTAAATGCAACTCATCATTAAACATGGGTAGGTTTCAGTTAATTCAATGTACCCAATGCAGGTGCATGTTGCTTGTTGCATTGGACAAAGTAATGTGAACTTTTTTTTTTAATTTTTTTTTTCCTAAACAATGTAATAAAAAATAAAAAAGAAAAGAAATTGCTTTCATCATTGCAATTGCTCTACTAGCCTTGAGTTTTCAAAATAAAAAAAACAACCAACCAATTGCAGACCGACCATTGCTTTACAGCCATTATCTTCTCCGAATCCGTCAACCCCAATCAACTTGGATATCAATTGCATACCGATCATTGTTGATGTAACTGGATACATATTTGCGCAATTCATCAGTTGTTGTAATCGGAATCTCATACGATTTTTTGGAGTAATCAGCAGGACGGCCAAAGAATGTAGGCTCCGTATCTGCCGGCAAACTCGAGCAAATCGTATAGGTTTTCAAAAATTATTTGACTCGAGTTGTAACTCTTAAGACTGTTGCATTCAAAATTTTGACCCCTTCTGCTAACGAAGAACGAAATCTGTTTTCTATACATCAAACATTAAAAATTATGTGTTAATCCTATTCAATAACAATGGTCACCTGTCAATTTTTTTTAAAAGTATACAGTTAGATGTTCACATAATTATTTTGTACTTACTCTCTTGGTATTTGATTGAATGAAGAGTTGTAAAGAGTCACAGCTAACCTTCTTCTTGCTTCCTCTGACTCGTCCTGTTTGCACAAAACATTAAAAGTATTTTAGATTTGAATTGAGAAAAAAGAAAAAAAAAAATAACCGCTAACTGGTCATTGCCTCGGTGAGTGAACGCCAAGTAATAGTTGTCGAGGGAATGAAACGACTAAACATCTGAAGACACACGTAGAGACCACAATCGTGCCTGGCGAACAATCCATTATAAGGTAAGAGTCAATGTAATAGGTAACAATTCGAACATAACTGTTAGCATGTTGTTTGGTTTCCGTACCAATTTGTTTGTTGTGGAATATCTGGGTCGATCGCCCAGTGGTACCCCATTGCAATATTCTTATCCACGAACCCATCATCATCCCAGGAAGACACAACCTGCTCCAGTCGCCCTATCTGGTAACGATAATAAAACATTTCCAATATAAATTTACAAAAATGTATTTACACTATATCATACGGACGTTACAATTTCAGCATGTTGACAATTTCATACGGATGTTACAATTTCAAACACAATCTGCATTGTATTTACCACTCTCTGCGCGAGGGCAATCCTCCTCGCATTTGCATCCACTGAACGTAATGTATCGCATACTCGTATAACGGATTTTTTAATATCAACAACGCATATGTACCATTGCGTATTCCCATACGTTATTGGCAACATTATACTAGAACATTCGTCCGCACGATCGGTGAAAATTTTATCTCGAAAGCACACGGCCTGAATCGTTTTGTCGTCGAAAGAACAGATAGCCATGGCCTGAAATAAACCTAAATATTTATACGAAATAACATACGAAACATTATATATTCAAATTATGACGATTTTAATTTTAAGTGTCTCACGCTGAAGAATGCAGGTAACACCCAGTCCTCTTTTTTTCTATCTTCTGAGTTTCGATTCAATGATACATGTATTGCAACAAAATCAAGGACCTACATACGGCGAAGAATTATTGATTGAGACAAGAAAAAAATAAAATTATATATAATACATATATATATATATATAATCACCCAATATATTGACACAAGAATTTTATTTTCTCACCCCATTTGTAAACCACCGTGGATATTTAATGCTTAACATCTCAGCCCTTGACATTATCCATCCTTCATATTTGATCAACGTATCGCTGACCTAATAAATTGTAGGCATTAATTAAGTACATACAAGAAATTGGCATTACATTTTTCATTATAGAATTGGCGAGCAAAATATATATATATATATATATACAACAAATAAATTTGCTATAATGGAGTCCACTTACTTAATATTACGCTCTTCGAAAATGAAATCGGAGGCTTCTTTGTCAACAATCGTATTTTGTTTAAACCATTGGAATACATCTTGTGTCTGGTAGAAAGACCTATCGACAGTGCATTTTCCTTCCGAGCACTCATCAAAATCCAACTTGTTTGGCTTCAGACCACCATGAGACTATTTTGATGCTGTATTCAGAGTACGCATTTTTTCATTTTCTTTCGGAGCCGTATGTGTTGTCTTTTCCTTATTCACAGTTTTAGGAGTTTCATTTTCACATTTGTGGTGACTATATTTCAGTAAAGAGATTATACCATTCACCCCCTGGCTAACCAACGTTAGTTGTTCAATGATCTTGTCTTTGATATCTGAATTGGGTTCTGAATCTACGGGAACATCATTCATGGAAAGAATTTCATCCATCTTAATACCATCCATTGGCTGTTTAACTTCTCATTTCTGCAAAACAACAGGTAGACAATTCCAAATTATTTCAGTTATTATTCTTACACTGTTTATATCACAAAAACAAATTTTAAAAAAGAAAAATGAGATCCAAGTAATCAAATTACAAAATTATCGTCATAGCCGCCCATCTCTTTAAACACAAACACTGCTCTTGTCATTTCTGGCTGGATCCACTGCTCCAAAAATGAGGATCCGGAGTGCAATAGTTTGCCGACACTAGGAAATGATTTTGCCACATGACCAAGGAAAACCACCTGCAATTGTTGATAAATTAAATACCATTATATATATTTAAATATTGAAATAACATACGAATGTTAATCGTAATAATGTACCTGCATTAATAGAATGCATCCCGTGACGTATGAATTTTTATGGCGTTGCACTGCCGTTGCACCTATATCTAGTCTTTTCAGTATTATCTCAGCATAGTTATATGCTTGCAATTCGTTTAAATCCACCAAATAGTCAAGAAATTCAAAATCAATAGGTGTATCCTTAACACGTGGAAACAGCACGCTGCTAAACAGTAGCATCAAATAAGGAACAACGAAAGCAGTCCCGGTAGTCTTGCATTGTTGCACCATAGTAACAAGTTGGGCGTACCCAATGATTTTTTCTTGTCCGTCGGTAAACATTTTTTTGTACAAACACTTACCTTCTTAATTTTTAGGATCTATCATCCCTGCACTTGACAAACCAAAGTGTGTCTCAACAACGTTGGAAGACAAAGGAATCGAGATACCTCCAATCCTAATACTCCTTGGTAACAAGGTCGTAATTTTTAATCAACATGGTGACCAACTTAGACTCGATCTGTGTTATATTCATTCGGAAAAATACACCAAATCCAGCCTTGTCAATATCACGCCGCTGGGCCCAGGACAAGTTATTATTGATTTGGACGATTGTCTTCAATTTTGTTCGATGAAACAAGACTTTACCCTCATTAATCGACCAACTTGGTGAGTCTATATTTTGTTTCCTCTGTCTCTTCTTTGAAGTAGAATTAGAACCCTACAATTTCAAAAGTTATAAACATCAACCACTATAAAATATAGACGACAAATAATTTTCATAACGAAATCAAGTAATATTATTAGTAACGAAATATTTACCTCAGCAAAAGTTGACATTTTGATAAAAAAATATGCTTGCCTGCTACGTTTGATAATGGTTTCTCTGCTGTTACGATTACATGCTCACACAACCGTGAATAAAATTTTTATTTAGGTCTGCATATTTGATTAGGATTGTTTTGAAGTCCAACAGTCAGTTTTAGAATCTTAAAAAGATTTACGTATCCCAATAGGGCATCTTTAATTTACAGCTTTATTTTAGGGCATCTTTTATAAACGGGTGGTTTATGGCACAAGTTTATAAATTCAAACCGGGAAATTCAATCATTAATTAAAGCACGTACCTTTTTTAGATTGTAAACCGACTTTGGAAACACACTCCCGTTAAATCTCCTCAAATAATGGGATGGGATACGTAAATATACTTTTTTATTGTTTCATTCGATACATAATTAATGAAATTCCGTATATTATGAATTATACATTATAGTAATTGCTTAATTAATGAATAAATTTTAATGTTTACCACTATACGTTTACAACATTAATGAATAAATATCGTAATGTTCCAATTTACATAAGATATATTCTACAATTAATTAGCTATAATTTGGTAACATTACAATTACATTACTTATATTATTCTGCGATTAATAAATGTTAAATTAATTTACCCATTATTTGCAAACAAAATGAGAAAATAATGAAACTTATAGTACTAATTTATCTCAAGTGCACTTCAAAGAATACATAGTCAAAACATGCACAAATTGAAAAGCGATGAATATGTCTGATTATTTAACAAGATGAATATGTTTCATTGTGAAATGAACATGTTTATTAACAGGACGAATATGTTTGATTTTTTACACGATGAATATTTTTGATTTTTTAACACGATGAGTTATTTTTATTTTTTAAAAAGATGAACATGTTTCATTGTGAAATGAACATGTTTATCATCAGGATGAATATGTTTGATTATTTACAAGATGAATACGTTGATTTTTTTTAACACGATGAATATTTTTGTTTTATGATAAAAGGGGAATATGTTTCATTGTGAAATGAACCATGTTTATTTAACACGATGAAGATGTTTCACTGTAAAATGAACATGTTTGTTAACGAGGTGAATATGTTTGATTTTTTATAAGATGAACAAGATGACTTTGTACGGAATATGTGTATTCATTACTCGATTATCTTATCAGCGAAATAATTAATCATCTTCCTTCGGACATGTTCTGATTTATTGTTTACTGGAGACTCGATCAAGGCGGCCAAGTACTTCACCCCCAGAGTGTCCAAATTTTTCTTCATGAGTGTCCTTTTTCTCTGAAATGGACACTAATCAACATCAGTTTAAGTTAATATAAGCAACTTGTTTAAAACTTTGCAAATTTTAGGATGGAAAATAATACCGATTCACTGCGTATCACGGGAATATCACAATCATGGGATTTTATATCCATATGCACACTATCATATTTCGACATGTGATGCATTGCAAATATTCCGCAGTCCGTTTTGTTTCTTGAATCTGCGCAGTGCATGTTCATCAGTTTCAAGTTGAGCTTATCGAACGTGTACCTCAATGGTCTCATGTACGTTTTTCTGTATACTTCAATGACAAGTTCCTGTTGGATGGTGACAAAATGAATAAGTATTCTTGTTTTTTGTTTTCGAAGAATAAGTATAAGTATTTGTTGATATAGAATAAAAATGTATATATGAACAATAGTGAAACATATCTTACCAAGAATTCTTTAGTTGCGCCATACTTGTTCTTCAGGGGCACTTTTTCTCTATGCACTGTATCCAAGTTATCTAGAATGCCTAGTCTTTTATTCTCAAAATTCAAACAATAGAGGTAGAAATGGTTCTCATAATAGACATGGACAATAAGCTGAAAAAAATGGGACAGACCAATGTAAGTATAAAGTTGAAGAATTTGTTAAAAATAAGATTAAGATGTTATATAATATGGTGAATATGTTATATATTAAGATGAACATGTTATATAATAAGAGGAACATGTTAGATAGTAAGAAGAACATGTTGCGTTATGAGATGAACATGTTATATAATAAGAGGAACATGTAAGAAGAACATGTTGCGTTATGAGATGAACATGTTGCATAATCCATTGCACATGTTGACAATTACGATTAACATGTTATATAAGTTCGATGAATAAGTTATATAATAAAATAAGATTAATAAGTTCATTTCATTTACTCACATGGTTGAGATTTTTTCTTCCATTTTTTTTTTAGCCCTCCGTCTCGAAATTCGCAATCCAACCTTGCAGCTGCTTCCACCACATATTGTTTCCCATCCCTCTGAGTCAAACGTTGTAATGACAATCCCATCTACAAAGTTTGTCTATTGTTTAGTTTCATAGATAATGCGAGGTGTTTAGCATTTCACGGTGTCATGGATCCATACCATGACATTAGTAGTTAACCAGAATTTCCTCTTCTTTCTCTCTGTGCTGAAGTATCTGAAATTCAAGTGCAATGCCCAGGCATCAATAATTGTTGTTTCAACAGACGATTCAAATGCAAAGGACTTCAAATTTTCTCTTCTGATCTGGAATTTTTCGTCTGTTTGAAACAAGACTTCTCTGTAACAGTTACACAAAAAAGATGAACATGTTATTGAATATGATGAACATTTTATAGATAAGATGAACATCTATTATAATTACAATGAGCATGTTACAATTCAATGTAAATTACTTTAATAACATACGTTGTTTTATCGGCGTCTCCTTCCATTACAAACGTCCAAATTGCCCTTTCCTTAAGAGTGCATTTTCCTCTGATTTCACCATGTCCTTTCCAGAAGGGAGTTGATAGAAAAAGGGGATCCAATTTGCTTTCTACGACACCAGTTTCTCCAAGAATCATCCTGTAATATTCATAAAATTAGTTAATTTGTCAATTTGCAACCTGAATGTTTTAGTAGAACATAATATATACCTTTTAATGAATAGTCTTCTATCTAATGGAGTTTGAGGTGGATTCTCTCCCCTGTCTTCTTCTTTCCATGCAGCTTCTCCTTCAGCTGTATCCTCACCTCTCTCTTCTTCATTCAATGCAGGTCCCTCTTCCTGTTCCTTGCTTTCAGGTGTCTTTCTTCCTCGCCCTTCTTCATTCACGGCAGCTTCTCCTAATAGAATGGATATATTTTGGACCCAATGAAAATGTCATAAAATGAGATGAAAATTTTTTATTTGATGAAATAAACATGTGGAATAAGGAGATGATAATGTTTAAGCAATAAATGAATATGTTACCAGCATCATGTTCCTCTCCAGCAATGCCCGCTTCATCCTCCTCTCTTCTATATATAACAATCTGCTGCATATCAAATGTAGTTTGTTCAGTTTGTTGCACCACATCATCATGAAATTAAGCAGCTTCTCCCTCTTGTTCCTTATTTTCAGTAACATTATCCACTTCCTTTCCTACAGCTTCCCCTTCAGCTGTCTTCTCACATCTCTCTAGTTCTTTCAATGGAGCTTCTCCTTCTTTTTCCTTATTTTCAGCACCATTCTCTCCTTCCTTTACTGTAGTTTCCACTTCCTTTACCTTATCTACATCTGCCTCATCATCCTCCTCAATTTCGTTATGAATATTTTTGAAAATCGATCGCATTCCTTCACAAATTGAATGAATATATTTTAGACCCAAATGAATATGTCATAAAATGAGATGAACATTTTTAAGATGATCAAATGAACATGTTAAATTAGGAGATGATCATGTTTAAGAAATTAATGAATCGGCTACCGACATCATGTTCCTCTCCAGCAATGCCCGTTTCATCCTCCTCTCCTGTATATACAACAATCGACTGCATATCAAATGTATTTTGTTCAGTTTGTTGCACATCATCATGAAATTCAGCAGCTTCTCCCGCTTGTTCCTTATTTTCAGAAACATTATCAACTTCCTTTCCTACAGCTTCCCCTTCCTTTTCCATCTCTCCATGTGCCTCGTCATCCTCCCCAAATAAATTCTGAATATCTTTCAAAATCGTTTTAATTCCTTTACAAATATAATGAATATATTTCAGACCGATGAATATGTCATACAATGAGATGAAATTTTTTAAGATGATGAAATGAACATGTTAAACTAGGAGATGATCA
>CACSLK010026686.1:21836-31911 GCA_902706635.1 Striga hermonthica | reverse complement strand
CACGGTCAAACATCACACTATATCACTCATAATGCATGAAAATATGATGAACATCAAGGGCCAAGGGAAATCCAGCCACGCGAACCATTGCACCGCCGACAATCGAAGAAAGCCCCTTCAATCGACAGCCGAACTGCGGTCGGGAAAGTAACCAGCTCCCTCCGCAATCCTTTAAGCGACCACGGACCGGGCCACCACACCCCAAGCAATCCACGGCCACATCAAGGGTTCATTTAGCCAACAGTGGGCCACGCGGTCAAGGACGACCCTTGGCCGAGCTAAGCCGTCGCAGAGGAAGGTGAGAGGGCTGGAATTTGGGATGAAGGGTTTCGCAAATTAGGGATTTGCAGATGGAGAGGAAAGACTTTTCAAGAATGAAAATGTTTTTTTTTTTTCCTGGGAGCATTTTCAAAATGGCTCATTATCATCATGCTTTATTTGTCTTCATTATAAACATTAATTTAGTTAATTGTTTTATAAGAACTGATTACCACATGTTTAATGTTAAAGTATTGTTTTATGATTAATATGTTTGTGTTTGAATTATTTGTATGCTTTGAATTTATAAAATTATGCATGCAATAAAATTATGTTTGTCAAGCATATTAAATATATAACTCATAGATGAATTGTTTAGATTTACAATTGTAAGAGTTATTATTTTATGTTACGTGGTGCATATAATTTTAATTAATTAAGGAGTAGCCACAACATCCTTATATGATTGGAATTATATATAAAATTTGTTAGTAACCACATATGGATATATAACATAAGTTGTGATTTTTCATATAAAATATGGTGGATCTTATACAACAAATATTTCGACTATATTTTTGTAATTAGTTAGGATAAAATATTAAATTAATTTTCCGTTTTTCCCACAGGAATTAGAAAATGATGGTAATTTGATAGTTTTATCATGAAGTTTGTAAATCTAATTGAATTAAAACTTTAGCCCACAGACAAGTTTTATGTTTATAGATTTATGCTTAGACGTGTTTTATATTGACATTGTTGTCGTATGATTCGTAACAACGATTTGATAAAGGATTTATGTGATAATTACGAGTGGTTTGGATGTAAATCATGTAAGAAAAAACTCAACGATGACCCCGATCCGAGGTGGACCGAGGTGAAAAGCCGCTGTGGGCTGTTACGTGTTGCATTAAAAAGATCGTATTTCTGGGTCCGGAATCGGATCCCGTACAAATATCACTAGCTGGCTATTTATAGTAACCTTTTTGATGCATACGTCGGGATCCGTGCATTGTTTGTTAGAAAAAGCTACTTTAGATGGGCGGTTGAACCAGTGGGCCCTACGCGAATGATGAAAAATCTCGTAGGTTGTGACAGGGGCGTGTAGGCGCCTTGTCACCTGCTTTAGGAATGACCTCGGTTCAGAATGACCTCGGTTTGGAGTGACTTTGGCGGATAAGGATCACTTCGGTCTTCTTTGGTCGTACCGGTTTTATTGTGCGAACCAGGATGACTTTATGACGTCGGTGTTTGAGTCAAATTTTGCTTATGGTGTTGTTCAAGGTCCTTAATTGTGCTTTACCGAGTCGGATGATAACAGATAGGCCCCCAATATCGGCGGGCATACGGAGTGATGGCCGTCGGTATTGCCAAACGACTAGACGCTTCGAATCGGTAGGAATTTGGAAGGTGGGCATTCTTTGTCTTCGGTATTCTGATGTGAAGGAGGTAACCGGAGTGGGTCGTTTGCTCCGAGGTGAAGACTAGTATCCGAGGTGTAAACACTTTGGTAAAATTTGGGTAAATTACGGAGGGTTATGAAGGAGACTTGAAAAGACGCAACGGTCGAGCGTAGTAAATGCATAGTCTGAAGAGTCGCGCCGTTATGGCTTTATACTACAGTAACGACTACTTTAATAAAATAATGACCACTTGGTTGCACCGTTTGAGAAAGAATAGTCGTGTCATCTACACGTGCGCCGTCGATTGAGAATGGCAACGGTCCGAAATTAGGGCTATAAATTTGGCACTGGGATCTCTGATGAACTTTTCTTCACTTTCGCTTTCATTCTTGAGTTCTTGCAACTATTGATTCTTCTGTCGAATAATCTTTGCAAATTGGAGGGTTACCCCCTTGTGCGATTCTTTGTGCGTCGTTTGCTCGTTGATTCTTTGGTAAGTTTCACTTTCGATTTTTACTCGTTTCTTTATTACGCATTTGTTCCTATTGTGTTGTCAATGGCGTCGAAGGGAAAGGGTAAGGCGGTGGCGAGTTCTTCTAGTACCGAGTCGGTTCCGTTGGAAGTATATCACGACTCGGAATTGGTTGAATTAGCATTTGAATATCATCGATGGGATGCGATGTTAGTGAGGCATTTAGATATCACACCCAATGATGAAGATGGCGACTGCGTGGTGGAAGAAAACGCTGCCGTCGTTTAAGTGCCTCATTGGAGGAGGCCGGTGAGAAGATGGCCTGATCCTGCGATTGATTTCGATGGCGAGCCGAGTATTCTGACTGATGCTGATGTGGTAATGCTGCGAGAACAAGTGCGGATTCCACCTTCGGTGAAGATTTTCGCCCCTTACCCCGGGGAGAGAATAACAAGTCCTCCTCCAGGTTGTGTTGGAGTTTTTGCCGAAAGTTTGAGGTCGGGGTTAAGATTCCCTTTACCGAATTTGATCACGGAGTACCTCCGGAGTTGGGGGTTACCGCTGTGCCAGATTACCCCCAACAGTTGGAAAAAGATAATCAGTTTGATGGTGCTGTTACACGAGCAGGGCAAGGGGTTACCATCGTGCGAAGAAATGAGGAGCATCTTCGTATTTAAAAAGAGTCCGAGGAGACATGTTGCGGAGTCTTCGCGCTGTTTCTTTGCCGGTGCGAAACCACAACATGGCTTAAAAGTCGGTGAGATAATAACCGATATCCCAGAAACTCTCCACGGATTCCAAGAAGAGTGGTTGTGGATTGGGGGAGAGTGGCAATCCGAGAGCTTTTTTCATGAACCTCGGATTGACGGGATGACGATTCCGAAGTTAATTCATTCCGGAGCAAGTGAGTTTATTTCGTTCTTTTTCAATTCGGGTATATCTTTCTGATTTTGGTTTTGTTCCGTGTACTAACAGGTCAGAACTTTTACCTTTGTAGAAAAAGAGACTAAACAAAAAGAGCCGAGGCTCAGTCCGGAGTTCGGTGGGAAGTTGATTACACTTGCTGGCTTGGACAAGGAGGTACGAGATTATCGCACACTAGTTGTAGATCCGAAACTCGAAGCTGCCGGTCTGTCTCCTGGAGTTTGTAGCTTGAAATTTGACCCCGGTGAGTAGAATACTTTAGTATCTTCATCCGTACTGCATTATATGTGAGGCAGCTGACTATAACTTTGATTCATTTATTGTTTGTTTAATGTAGTATACTATCCGCTCCTTGGATTTTTGGGTTACTGCTCTGTTAAGGAAGCTAAGGATTTCAGGCGCAAGTATCCGAATAGGGATCTGCAATTCAAATTTGGTAAAAGCCGAGGTCTGCGACTGACTAACGCCATGAGGAGGGATCTAGTTCGCGCTTTGGTGAAGAGGACAGCTAGTCAAAAGAATTCCAGCAAAAAATCGACCGAGGTGGGGTCGAGTGCGACCTCGACTGCTGTTTTGGAGAGCCCGAAGTCTCTGAAAGAGGTGACAACTACTAAGGTGCCGCCAGTTGTGAATGCGACTGCGATCAATCAAGCGGAGCCTGAGCCCAATGTGGTGGGAACCGAGGTGGCTGTAGTTGAGCCGCCGCACTCCGAAGCACGTGAAGATGAACCAGAGAAACTACCATCTCCTTCGAGGTCGGTGGAGTCCACTCAGCTGGAGAGAAGGAGAAAGAGGAAACTGGTGAAAATGTTCGATGTGGGGGCCTCTTCTGGAGCAGAGAAGAGGTCAAAGAAGAAGCACGACTCCAGTCGCAGGTCTGGTGACATGAGGATTGATGAGGCGCCTCTGTTCAAGAAATCCTTCTTATCAATTAATGAAGAGAGGGCTGCCAAGGTGAAGGTGCCCGAGGGTGTCGTGGAGGAGTGGTTCACCACGTTTCAATCTGTGAAGTCTCCGCACATGTCTTCGAGAATTGATATGCCGGAGAATGCAAAAAGTGCAGCAAGGGTGCCCTTGATGGTATGGGACCCGAAGTCCGAAGTGTGAGTTTCTTCCCTGTCAAGTGTTGATAAGATGAGCTATGCTAAGGCGTGTTTGGGCCGAGCTTTAGTCAGTCTCGTTGCTGCTGAAGATGATAATAGCCGGATCGCGGTTCAGTTGGATGGGAAAAAGACACCATTGCCGCTCGAGATGCCATGATCGCCTCGTTGAATGAGGAGTCGGTTAAGGTGGAGGCCGACTTGAAAGGCAAAATCTCCGAACAAGTTGCGCAGTTGGAAGTGGCGCAGGCTGAAGTCTCGGCGTTGTCCGGGGAGAAAAAGGCTTTGGAGACCGAGGTGGCTGATCTTAGGGCGCGCCTTGCCTTTGCCGAGCAACACTCCAAGGCTTTAGAGGCCAAGTTTGAGGAGACGGAGAAGGCGTTATCAGATGAGAAGTCCGGGCATGAGGCAACTCGTAAAGAGTGTGCCGAGGTCCGCGAGCTTGTGGGTCGGCATAGGGATGCCCATCAGGCCGAGATGGCGAAGCTTGAAAAAAAAAATCATCCTACGGGGAAACCATGTATGAGATCGGCTTTCAAGCTGGGAAAGAAACGGTTGCAGTTACGGAACCGAAGTCTGGGGATGATGCCGAAGTGGAAGTCGTTGATGCTGGTGAGGATGATGAAGTCGGTGGGCCTGAGCTCGAAATTGAAATGAACACCTGTCTGAATCTCCGATGGGTCATCGAGCGTTATGATACGGGTTGTTACGATATCGACGATATCCGTCTATTCTTATTTCGCAAGCTCGCAAAGTACGACTTTGACACTGAGATAAAGGGAATGCACGTGGAGGCCGATGAGGATGACCGAGAATTTTGTGTTTGGATGCTACGCCGATCTGAAGAGATGAATGCGAACCCCGACTTGCCGCCGCTTTCCGAGGACAGAGCTGCTCTCCTCCGACGTGCTTATGTTAATATGATTTTGGAGGGAGAGAAGGAGAAAAGGAAGGAGCTGGCCGATGTGTATCTCTCAACCCTCGCCGATGTGGAGGTCGAACAACATTTTGATGATATGACCCCGGAGCAGATTCAGAGCAGGGTTAAGGCTTACATTGAGGAAAAGGCTAAGTCGACCGAAAAGGAAGTTGAAGTCGTCAAGGTTGTCACGCCGACCGAGGGTGAATCAGATAAAGTACCAGATTCCTGCGATGAGTTTGTTCCGGTGTCAGATGGGGCCATTGAGACTGCTGCCAAAGCAAAGGAAACGGAGGTCTTGGAGCGATTATCTTCAGGGTCCGAAATTGGGGAAGGCAGTGGTTCGGGCGACAATGTGGAGAAGACAACCGACGCGGCTTGAAGTCTGGAAGTATTATATATTACTGCACTATTAATTCTGAAATAAGACATCGGGGTGCCAGCATGTTGGCATCCTTAGTAGGACATATATGAATATGTAATCGGGGACATCAGGTAGCTGATTCCCTTAGTAGGAAATATGTACGGGTTTTTCAGACTTTTTTACGATATATATATATATATGATGTGTTTGCAAAATGTCTTGATTTATGTTTGCCGTACAAATTTCAACAATTTTTCGACCAAGTGTTATGAACTCGGTTCGGATTTTAAAATGAATTGCCCCAACTTGGATCTAATTATATCATTAACCAAGTTGCGGGTCTTTATAAGAATAATTTCCGAGTTCCACTCTAATCGTTTTTGATATTTTCAGCCACTAGTGTAAGTCGGTATGCGAACTTACTAAGAATTCGCTAGACTTAATACATTTTCGGGCTGTGCGTAAAACAAAGTTGAGTTCACCGAACTTCGGCAGAGTTTGATTATGGAATGGTCCCAACCGATTTATATCTTTGGTATTCGGTAATTTTCAGGACCCGTCAAATCACGTTTTTTGAAATGACGTTTGACGAGCTTCAATCCCCAACCAAAACGTGCGTAGGATTTGGATAGATTTCGGGGTATCAGCAAGACCGAGTGTCGCAATGCTTACATCGGTACAATATGTTTATAGAACCGAGTTTCAAAATGTTTTACATCGGTACCGAGCAGTGGCTCGGATTTTCAAAAAGTGAAAGTCGGTAAGCTTTCAGTACATCAAAAGAGTCACTTCGTGCATTCAGTGAAGCAAAAGGAAGGTCCGTCCAAAAGAAGAGTCGGACATCCGACTTCGGACCATTTATTGATAGAACTTCTTCAGGAAGACAACATTCCACGGATATTGATGTGGAGTTCTATCAGGGTGAGCGATTCGGTAGGCCCCATGAGGTAGGACTTCAACAATTTGGAAGGGTCCTTCCCACCTCAGTTTGAGTGGGCCGGGGTCGGCCCCCATCACGCGTTTAAGAACTAGATCTCCAACTCGGAACGTACGCGGCTTGAATTTGGAATTAATGTATCTTTTGCTCCGATGTTTATAA
Source organism: Striga hermonthica (assembly GCA_902706635.1). Lineage (NCBI taxonomy): Eukaryota > Viridiplantae > Streptophyta > Magnoliopsida > Lamiales > Orobanchaceae > Striga > Striga hermonthica. The sequence continues at coordinate 25,372 of CACSLK010026686.1, read as the reverse complement.
GCAGCATTTTTAAGCTCGGCACGGGTACGATGTTCTTCAAGCAAGTCCAGATTGGCCTTCAAGTTATCTGAGTTGGACTCTTTGGTAAAATGTTGAATTCGGTAAGTGGGTTCACCGAGTTCGACTGGGAATACGGCTTCCGATCCGTATGTGAGTGAGAATGAGGTCTCGCCGGTGGAAGTTCGGGTAGTTGTCCGATATGCCCATAAAACGTGTGGCAATTCTTCAGGCCAAGCTCCTTTGGCAGCGTCAAGTCGGACTTTGAGGCCATTTTTTATGAGTTTGTTCACGGCTTCGACTTGACCGTTGGATTGTGGGTGATAAGGTGAGGAGAAGAAGTGTTTGATGTTATATTCTTCGCACAGGGACTCAAGTCGCTTGCCTTCAAACTGTTTACCATTGTCGGTAATGATGGAGTTCGGTACTCCAAAGCGGCAGATGATGGATTTCCATACAAAGTCAATGATTTTCTGTTCGGTTATTGTGGCTAACGGTTCGGCTTCGGCCCACTTAGTGAAGTAATCAACTGCTACGATGGAAAATCGGACGCCTCCTTTCCCGGTTGGCAGGGGACCTATGAGATCGATTCCCCATTGGGCGAAAGGCCATGGACTGTTGATTGATTTGAGCTCCTCGGGAGATTGATGAATGTTGGGCGCGAATATTTGGCATTTCGGGCATTTGCGAACCCATGCGGCAGCGTCGGTTTTTAAGGTCGGCCAGTAATAACCCTGTCGCAAGACTTTGTAGGACAAGGCCTGTGCACCGGGGTGACTTCCGCAAATTCCTTCATGGACTTCTTCGAGAATATACCGTGAATCAGATTCATTCACGCATCTTAAAAGCGGGATGGAGTACCCTCTTTTGAATAAAATTCCATTGTCCAGCGTATATCGTGCTGCTCGGATCCGAAGTGCCCGAGCTTCCTTAGGATTTGCTGGTAAGACCCCGGTCTCTAAATATCGAATGATAGGATCCATCCAAGTCAGAGAGTTTTGCGACGTTGCGGGGTCTAAAACGGCGACCTCGGAAAGACAGGTTGATGGTTGCTCCTGCTGTCCGACTTGGACATACTTCATGCTCTCCATCCCGGTACTTGAGGCTAATCGAGATAGAGCGTCTGCTTGGACATTAAGGGTTCGTGGAATATGCTCTACCTCAGCAGCAAACTTGGATAATTTCTTTTTTGCCAAAGCTAGATATGGGGTTAACCGAGGTTCTTTGACTTCGTATAAGCCATTAATTTGGTTAACGAGGAGCTGAGAGTCTGAAAAGACCTTCAATTGTTTCACGTTCATAGATCCGACCAAATCCAATCCAGATAGTAAGGCTTCATATTCGGTTTCATTGTTGGTTGCAGGGAAGAGGAATTTTACAGAATGGCAAAACAATCGATTTTCTGGGTTTGCCAGGACTATCCCTGCACCTGCTCGGTTGGCTGTCGAGGAACCGTCGATGTAAAGAACCCACGGCTGATTGCCGTCATGAACTGTTATAGCTGGAGTAAATTCGGCGATGAAGTCGGATAAGGCTTGTGCCTTGATCGCGGTCCTCGGTTGGTAATGGATGTCGAATTGTCCGAGCTCGATAGCCCATTTTATCATGCGTCCCGAGGTGTCAGGTCGGTGCAGAACTTGTCGTAATGGATACGAAGTGCGTACCGTTATAGAATGTTCTTGGAAATAAGTTCGCAATTTCCGGGCGGCGATTACAAGTGCAAATGCCAACTTTTCCATAGGAGGGTAGCGCAGTTCGGCATCATGTAGGGCTTTACTGATGTAATAAACGGGTGATTGTAGCGTTCCTTCTTCACGTATTAAAACAGCACTGATTGCAGAATCACTGACTCCGAGGTACAAAAACAACATTTCCTCGGGACTCGGTTTTTGTAACGTCGGCGGAGAGGCGAGTGTCTCCTTGATGCTGATGAGAGCCTTCTGACATTCCTCGGTCCATTCGAAGCGCTTTCCTTTTTTGATTACTTTGAAAAAAGGTTTGCAACGATCCGTGGATTTGGAGATGAATCGGTTGAGCGCAGCAAGTCGGCCAGTTAGGGCCTGAACACCTTTAACCGAAGTCGGGGGAGTTAGATCTTGGATGGCTTTTATTTTGGCCGGGTTGGCCTCAATTCCGCGTTGGCTGACCATATAGCCCAGAAATTTCCCAGACTCAACTCCGAAGGTGCATTTCTTGGGATTTAAAACCATGGAATAAGACCGGAGGATATCAAACATGTCTTGAAGATGTTTTATATAGTCAGAAGCGTGTACCGACTTGATGAGCATGTCGTCAACATAAACTTCCATAGTATGACCAATCATCGTAGCAAACATTTTGTTGACAAGGCGTTGATAAGTGGCTCCGGCATTTTTCAATCTGAACGGCATCATGGTATAGCAGTACAAACCTCGTGCTGAATAGAACGAGGTGTGTTCGAAATCTTCAGGATCCATAGGAATCTGATTATAACCGGAGTAAGCATCCATAAAACTCATCAATTCGTGTCCTGACGTGGCGTAAACCATATAATCTATATGTGGGAGAGGGTAACTGTCTTTCGGGCATGCCTTGTTCAAGTCGGAAAAATCAATACACAGTCTCCACAGGCCATCGCTCTTTTTGACGAGAACAGGGTTTGAGACCCATGTCGAATATCTGGCTTCTTTTATAAACTTGTTGTCGATGAGTTTCTTAACTTCTTCCTCCAATGCTTTCTGACGATCCGGCCCCAGTTTCCTTCGTTTTTGAACAGTGGGCCGAACAGTTCGGTCGAGGTTCAACTTGTGACTAGCGACACCGGGGTCGATACCCTTCATGTCTTCATGTTTCCAAGCAAACACGTCTGAATTTCGTTTGAGAAACGAAATGAGTTCTGACCGGAGAGGCTTCTGAAGGTGACTTCCAATACGCAATGATTTATGGAAGATCGGTTCATCGACGTATATCAATTCAACTTCTTCTCCCGGTTCGGCTCGATCATTTCAGCTCCTTTCCTGGCCGCCTACCTCGGTCTTCAGATAAAGGATCTGAGGTTGGAGGAACAACGGTGTTGTAAGTCGGTTCCTCGGAAATCACATCATCCGAGGTGTTTCGTTGTGGGGAATCGTCATCATTTCCCGAAGTGATGGAATAGACTCTGTTGGATGGTACGAAAGTGACAAGTTCTCGAGCTTCTCTTTGGTCTCCGAAATGAGTTCCTTCTCCTCGCGTAGTCGGGAACTTCAGTGCGTAGTGAAAGATCGAGACTGCAGCTCGAAGTTTGTACAACGCTGTTCTGCCGATGATGGCATTATATTCGTTGGTGATATCAAGAATCTTGAACGTTTCCATGACAAGTTTGGTGACGTTCTCCGAAGTGCCAAATCTGATAGGTAAAGTGATCTCGCCGATGAGCTTTGAAATACTGCCATTAAATCCCTGTATTTGGTTGTTACAGGGTCGGATGTCAGCAGGATCGAGACCCATTTTGTCAAAGGCTTTTAACATCAAAATGCTCGAGTAGGCCCCAGTGTCGACCATTACGCGATGCACAGGGA
>CACSLK010026680.1:15816-31034 GCA_902706635.1 Striga hermonthica | reverse complement strand
GAGTCAGCGCCGACCGCCCGGTTCAGCAAACCAGCAGTTCGGTCCAATCCGGTCCAGACCGGTTTAGCCCATATTTCATGGTTTTGGTCCCAGTTCATGTTAGTCTCATTTTCAGTTATAAATTCCGGGTCCAGTTCAGTTCAGTATATTCATGTTCGATCAGTTCATGTCAGATCAATCCCGGTTATACCGGTTAAGTCCAAATATTAAGTCATGTTCAGTAGAGCATCTTAACATAATTAATCAGTAAAGTTATCAGTCTGAGCATAGTCATTAGTAATTGTTTATATTATATTTCAGTTTGATCAGAACACGAGCATCAGCACTACCTTTATTTTCATGGATCAGGTGGAGTCTCAGACTGGGTATTACATTGATTATAATTACGGTACCATGTTTGAGGTATGTATTTCATGTTATGTATCTGCTCGGAATGGTCGCCGGTCCATTCTGGGTTCTAGTGCCATTAGTGTGCCCACTAGAGTGTGCACATGGTGTCCGACATTTTTATGCTGGCAGATGAGGTAACGGTCATGGTTCACGTTCACGTGATGATATCAGGTTCATCTTCATGTTATTACCGATTTCATGTTCAGGTTATGTATATATACCAGGATCATGATATTGTTATTATATTCACTGTTTACTTTAGTATGAGTTTCCACGGAGCACAGTGTTATAGTGCTAACGACCCACTTTTATCATGTTTTTCAGGTCAGGATGTCGGGCCGGAGGTGTGAGATGACGGACGATTCAGGACTTTTATGCTTGTGACCGTATATATTTTGATGATACTACGATTCCGCTGATTTAGGTGTTTTGACGAACTTATCTTTTGACCAGACTTTCAAATAATTAATGCTTTCAGTAAACCATGGATTTTGCTAAAAAGATTAAAATAATGGTTTCTCAGAATAAGTCACGTTTTACGGTAGCACCCCGAATCAGTTTTCGCAAATTAAAAGATTTTATTTTTAAAAGACTGCGCAAAATTACGCACTCTGATTTCATGATAAGGCGGGTGTTACAAATGGTATCAGAGCACGTTTTTGCGTCTCTGAAAGTTTTTATCAGTCAGAAATTTTCAGAAAACCTGAACCGTCACGTCACGCCTCGCCGACTACAGGTAAGTGCTGGTTTATGTTTTTCAGTTATAAACAAATTACTATGTCTATGCTCAGAAATACCTCAGTTATCACTTAGTTAAGATGCTCGAATCATGTTCAGGATTAGTAGTCAGTATACTCAGGATTTAATGTCTGTATTTCCCAGTCATGTTTAGCGACTCGTTAAGAAATTTGTGCGCTTTACTGATTAGTTTCTAAATGCTATCAGTAAAAATGTTCAGATCAGAATTCAGAACTTTAGAAAGGGACTGAGTTGAAAACTCTAGATTCAATTCTACATATATTCAAGTTAAGTTAGCAACTTGTCAGGAGATTTGTAAACACTTGTGTTATACAAATCTTAGTGATCATGTTCCTCAGACATTTTCTATCAGGAATTTCTCATTTTGCCAATCAGTTGGCACATTCCAAGGAGGAATTCCTTGATTTAGCTCAGGGATTATACTCAAAATTCCTAAGTCAGATTAGTAAATCATGTTCAAGGCTAATATTTTCATGTTAAAGGTTGTTATGATTCTCAAGCCATTGTTAAAGTAACGGTTTCCAGTGTATAAGAGTCAATAGTCCGGGTTACCATGGAGGCTTGAAATAAGAGCCACTCAGTCGGGTTACCATGGAGGCTTGAAGCTGTGACTGGAGCAGTATGATTTCATGTAATAACAACCATTCAAGTCAGTCATGTCATGTATTTTATCAGTCATGATTTTTTAAGTTATGAAGTTTCAAGGATTGAGATCAGCAAATTCCTTTGTACTTGCGGGACCAGTTGTTACTGGAGCAGCCCTGTACAGTACATAGTCATGAGTCAATGTTAACGATTCAAAGTTAATATTCATGACTTAAGGTCGACGTATAATAGTTGTTCAGCCGGGTTAAATATGGAGGTCTGCAATACAGACTATTAATCCAATTCTACCTGGAAACTTGAAGTCGCACTTTATTAAGTCAAGTAAATCAGTAAATGTCATGTTTCAAATTTCCAGGCGACTATTTAGTTGTCTCGGGATAACTTTCAGAGTTCAGGTAAAGATGATTCAGTCATGTAAAAGTCAAGTCATGATTATTCAGTTATGTGAATATTCAGGCCAGTCATGTCAAGATCAAGGATAGTCTGTCTAATAAGACAAGACTTACCCGTTATTTTCAGTATGTCCAGTGCCTCGATTCTCAAATTTAGAAAAATTGAGAAATCGCAGGGAAAGATAAGTTCATGATAGACTTTTCTTGAGGTTATTTTAAACCTCAGGGAAGGTAAGAATTTACAGGTACAACGGAGAAGGGCCAACCAACAGCAGCAAACCATGCCATGATGACAAGCGGAGTCTTTCGATTCAAGGATACGTGTCGCAAGAAGAGAAGGATGCCATGCCAGAGTCACAGTACACAGGAGATTACAGAGAGTTAGAATTATAGTACATTGAGGTTACTAGCTTGAGGTACAGATATGATCAGATATACAAACTACGTCGACGACGCAGGTGCAATGTTCGCCAGGTGCTGTATGTAGGCGTGCCGCACTCATTTGATGAGGAGCAGGTGTGCCGCATTACAATATGCCACGAACGACGTGCCGCGTTATCGAGTAGAGGTTCATGAAAGGTAACTACCGATATTGCTAGTTATCCTCATTTGTACATATGCGTATCTCTAGAATCTTCCGTGTGTACCAACGACCGGGGTTTCCACAACCAGCGTTCAGACCGAAGATCAGCAAACAGCCAGGAAATGGTGACCAGTACGTTCAGGAAGTATAATATCATGTATAATCAGTGGAACACTATTCCAGAAAAGTGTCCATTCTCAGTCAGCAGTATCTAACAATTCACTTAATTGTGAATTGATGACTCTTCAGTTCAGATCAAATCTATTATTCAGTATTAAAGTATTAAATTTTCAAGTCATGTAATCAGTAAGTATAAGCTTTAAGTTAAGCTTGTACATTCCAGTTTTAGTATTTCCGAGGACGGAATTATTTTAAGGAGGGTGGATTGTAATACCCCGAGTTTTATTAATAAAGGAAAATACTAGCTTTTAGTTTTAAGCTAGCCTTTATTAATAAATAATCATGTTCATGTTCAAGTTCAGGTTAATCAGTCAGTTATATTCCAAGTTCGACTATTAGTCGATAAATTATTCGGTTAATTATTTCAGTAACCCGGATAAGTTTCCAGATTTAATTCTGATTCGTTTTCCTTATTTAAGGAGTTCGGAATTAATAATTTAAGTTGACGAATTATTCGAAATATCAAAATTCGGATTAATCGTCCAAGTCAGGAATACCCGAAATTATTTTCGAAGTCTCGTTTACGTTCGAAATAATTTGGGTATTAAATATCAAGCTTGGTCAAATAATTAAGCATATTAAATTATACTTAATTAAGAGGTTAATTATGTTTAGTAATCCAAATACCGTGAGCAATTTGGAGGAATTCATGTGCAAATTATCATGATAAATTAGTAAGACTTAAGTCATGAAAAGTGATCTATTCATGTTCCAAATTCCTATAATACCATGAAAAACTGGGAAAATTTAGTAAAAATTTCTCCTAAAGTGCCGTAAGCATTTGTGGAGAAAATTCATGTTCAATGTCATCGCTCTTAAGCATGAGGTGTCATGCTATTAGCTTTTCATTAGTGACTAAGCATGATAAAGGGTGACTAAGCTATGTGGTTGGCAATTCTCCCACCTCTTGACCTCTCCACCATTCGGCCATCATATAAATAGTGGAGATCTCGGTCGTGGTTGAGGAGGTCCATGATGACGTAACGCACAAGGAGGACGGTGCATATGAAGAGGAGGTCGATGGCGAGAGTAAGATCTTGGTCGAAGTTGTCAAGGACCGTGAGTGCGATACGTGCAAGGGTCGTAAGATTGGAGATGATGTGCCCGAGGTTTGGATGGTTGAGGATGAGTCCTTGAGGACAACGACATTCTCAAAGAGGGCGGGAATGATGCGTAAGTGGGTTTTGACCCCCGACGACAAAAAGGGCCAAGAGTCGAGACGACCCGATGAGGCTGATAATGGGGCCAAAACGACGCATGCATGTCCTAATAGACGGGTACGAGCTCGTATGCGGGACACTCAAGCGCATGAAAAGCGGCACGTACAAGGCAGTAGGCAAAGGCGCGCACACGCGCATTGGCGTAGACGCGCATGGCGCTTGGAGAATAGGCGAAGTGGCGCGCAGGGGGAGGTTGTTGGGTGGATGGCGCGCGAAGGGGATTGCTATGCGCCAATGAACGGATGCACAAATACATGCGGGTGGGCAGGTACGAGCCAACAGCGCGCATCGGGACTTGATGCGCGCGAGAGGATGAGCGAGCGTGAGGGTGCGTGCGAGGGGTGGAGCGCCACGCGGATGGCATGAGGTGCACGGGTGTACGCGGTAGGCGATCCGAGCACGGGCATTGGCGGAACGCACTGGGCGCCGCAAGGGAACGCGAGCGCGGAGGTGGCAGGTGTGGTACACGCGGGCGCAGGCCTATGCGTGGTAGGCATAGGCGAAGGGGCTGGCACACACGCGTGAGGGCTAAGGCGGTGGCGCTGGGGGCGCGCACGGGCGCGTGCGTGCGACGCGTTGAGGTAGCCGAAGGGATTTAGGGCGGCTAAGGGATTGAGCATATGGAGAGCTTCTAGAATTGCTTGGTGTGCAAGCCAAGCAATAGTATTTTAGTAATAGTAGGTTTTTATTTCCATGTTTCTTTTATTTATTAGTAGTAGAAGATATTAGGAGATTTACTAGCATTAGGATTTATTTTATTGTATGAATTAGGAGATCTAGTTAGATTAGAATTAGATTTACTTTGCACCTATAAATACCCCATGTACTCTTCATAATTGAGAGGGAGAATGGATGAATAGAAAATGAACGTTTGTTCAAACCGTGTGTTAGGGTTCGTGAGAATTCGATCATGCAACCGAATTGGTGAGGCTAAGACCCAAGCCAGTTCAACGATTTAGAGAGGCTAAGACCCAATCTATTTCGAGAGTGTAGCGAGGCTAATGCCCGAGTGAACTCAAGTATCGTGAGAGAGTTAGGCTAATAACCGAGTCGATCACACCTATCGTCGAGAGCAAGGTCGTGGCGAAGCCGTGATCGAGACAAGTCGAGGGAACGCAACACCCGATCCGTCATCAGGCGCGCGCTACGTGCACGGCCACGCCCTTCGCCGATTAACCGTCTAAACATGAAAATTCCTCGGCCAACATGAGCTAACCGAACATGAAATGATACAAAACGACTGAATACATGAAAATGGTTCGAGAGTTTTTGGATTAAAACTGAACATGATCGACATGATCTACACGCACGGCCGAGAGTAACTTTAAGACTAACTCATGAGCTTGACCGAACAATTAAACTGAATATGATCTTGCTAACTTAAAGAGAAGATCAATATAAGATTACCTTGACAAATGCTCGGCCAAAATACAACTCTAGGTAGCTTGGACGATGCACCACCGTGCGTGTGCGGTAGCTCTCGACCGACGCTCGCCTATGCTTCTCGCGTGCGGTACTCTATTTGCATGTGGTAGTTATTCTCCAATATCCCTCAATACTATAACTCTTATGTAATATTGGATTAGAGAAGTGCTGAATTTTTTCCTAAGTTTTCCTATTTATATGATGGCCGAATGGTGGAGAGGTTAAGAGGTGGGAGAATTGCCAACCACATAGCTTAGTCACCCTTTATCATGCTTAGACACTAATGAAAAGCTAATAGCATGACACCTCATGCTTAAGAGGGATGACATTGAACATGAATTTTCTCCACAAATGCTTACGGCACTTTAGGAGAAATTCTTAGTAAATTTTCCCAATTTCTCATGGTATTATAGGAATTTGGAACATGAATAAATCACTTTTCATGACTCAAGTGTTACTAATTTATCATGATAATTTGCACATGATTTTCTCCAAATTGCTCACGGCATTTGGATTACTAAACATAATTAACCTCTTAATTAAGCATAATTTAATATGCTTAATTATTTGACCAAGCTTGATATTTAATACCCAAATTATTCCGAACGTAAACGAGACTTCGAAAATAATTTCGGAAATTCCTGACTTCGACGATTAATCCGAATTTTGATATTTCGAATAATTCGTCAACTTAACTTATTAATTCTGAACTCCTTAAATAAGAAAAACGAATCGGAATTAAATCTGGAAACTTATCCGGGTTACTGAAATAATTAACTGAATAATTTATCGACTAATAGTCGAACTTGGAATATAACTGGCTGATTAACCTGAACTTGAACATGAACATGATTATTTATTAATAAAGGCTAGCTTAAAACTAAAAGCTAGTATTTTCCTTTATTAATAAAACCCGGGGTGTTACACCTTGTACTAAAGTCTTCACTTCTAGATTTCGTCCAATAGCAAGTTTGCTACTTGGTAATTCTATAAGAACCCAGATCTGATAAGAGCCCATGACCCTAAATCAGAAATCATTAAAACTTTGCTAAGTTTATGCATCCTTGTCTTGGATCTCCTCATTGTATAACTAGGGATCGATTCAAGTTTACTTGAGACTAAGTCCGAGACTTTTTCAAAACATGAATTTCATGATCTTGTGATTAATACAGACTGAGTCCAACGACTCTCTTATTATCACGAATGGAGTTTTCTTGCAACCCTCCCACTACAACGAAGTTCCCTCTACAAAGGTGTATAGCACAAAATACGTGTTGCAGTTTTTCCTTGTGGTATCACATTTGTACACTTGGTAACGAAGTTGAACTTTTACCTTTATCTTTCCTTAAAACAATTCTACAAATGAACATAGTGATTTATTACTTAGTATTCCTCTAAAAATCATACATTCGCGCTAACGAACATATTCTGACTTTTAGTACTATAACAATCCACTCATTTCTCGTTACCATGAAGCATCCCACAAATAGCCTAATTTCTGAACATCCTTTCCAATCCTATTAGTATCAACTTTCCAGCATGTATGCTGAAATGCTCGGAATCCGAATATGTTCCTGACAAGGCCTAAGTCTTGCCAACAATTCGTTCAGAGCAATGACTATTAAACTTAGATAGGATTATGTTCAGAACTTATCATGCTATTTGCACAACTCCAATACGAAAAAGCGAAATTCCTAATAACTCATCATTGACATAACCAATCTTCCTGAGAGACATTTTCCTTCGGTCTGTTGCACCGTCTTGTTCCGAACGTTGAGATCGAATCTCAACATCCAATAAGTATTTCTACGATTTTCCAAAAGGTATTAGTCACTACGATTTCAATCGTAATGCCACTGATACATTAAACTCGAATCTCAATACCCTGTTTTGAACAAATTTCTCCGAAAAAAAATATTCAAAACTACCTTTCGTCCTAAAATCATAGAACTTTACAAATTAGATGAACTAACCATAATATTTATTTGGCTTCTAACCCTCGACCTTCAAAAGGTCATTTTTGTGATTTTAGCTACCAAGTATAATTCGTAGGTCTGATAGTTTCATCCATTCCCAAAGAACCCATGAGTTCAATGGCTATCCACCTTTGAATTCTACTAATACTAAAATCCCAAATACTAGATGCCAAATTAATGTAATGATTCATTTGTTGAAGGACCTTTCTTCTTATTGGTTCTAGTCGACGTGTTACTAATTTCACCTACTGCATTGTGAGACATATTTGTTCACTGAGCATATCGTCTACCTACGTACCAAATAGATAAAACATCACGTTTTCATCCATACACAATTTAGAAACTGAATATGAATTCTTTCTAAAACTTGGCGCGAAAAGACAATTACTCGATTAACCAAAAATTCTACTTAATAGATAACTCTCACTGCAATAGTTGCTACTTCCGTAGCTAGCCCATTCTAGATGGTAATCCATCCTTCACATGTCGATTGGTTCACTGAAACCTTTTTACATAATTAGTGGTTACGTATCTATATACCAGGCACTGATAGATAACACCACTTAAAATGCTTCGACTTCCCAGTGAATAAGATTTACCTTTCTTGTATTAAGGATAGGACAGTTCATCTTTCTATGTCTATTTCGCTTAAACCAGATACACATACCATTCGACTTGTATTCTTCAGCAAAACTAGACACTATCCAAGTTCTATTTCTAATCATGTTTGAACAAGTAAATCATCTTTGAGTATTACGGACAACGAATTGAAAAGACATTTTGAATACCTGGGATCATGCAAACATAGTCTTTACTCAGTCAAGTGTTTTCGAATCATCAAATATTGATCCCTTCAAAACAACATTTGAATATATTCACCGACACCTCAAAATACCGAATCCCCGCAGGCCACTGAGTGTGGACGTCTACGGTTCAAACAGTCGCAAGAGGAGGGATAAATCCCATTAGCTTAACGTACTGCCAAGCAATACTTAACTAATAGTCAGTCGAACTTCTGGCCAGCGCAATTAACTTATAAATAAATTTTATAAGAATAAAAACGACCTTTTTCTTTGGGAATATCGTAATTATTTGCACTTTAAGCGTAACCCATTAATTGGTCCTAAGTTTACTACCAAAATTATACTTCCACCTTTAGGTGACCCGTACGCTTTTGAAATAGCTCACTATAACCATCCCGAAGGAGATTCGTCCTTGTGAACTGTGAAATAAAACGTCCTTTGGGCTCGATTTAAATCACTTCACTGACAAACCTATAATGGAGGCCTTGGATGTTATTTATTTCAACCCATTACACACTTAATATAATTTTTAGTTTAAAGGGATTTTCCTTAACATGCTCAATAATTCAATTTACACATAGAGCAATTAAATCACATAAGGACATGTATGATTAATAGGCAATAATAAACGAGGAACTAAAATCCAACTATCATGGCCATTTTAATCAATCTCCAATCTTTCGGGAAACGCAGTCTAGTCCTTGTTGAAGTGGGTCTTCCGATTCAGGACTTGGAATTTCCTTTTTCGCCGTGACTCCCACTTTTCGTCTTGAACAAGTCGTCATCGGGAAAGTTGCCATCGAGTCTCCTCTGTTGGCGTGTGCCTACTGCCGCCATCGTCCGTACTTCTGTTGACCTGGGTCCGTGCGTATCCATTTGCAAACACCTTAACAATGCTCGTATCTGACAGGAAGCTGCCTACGAATATGTCTGCATTTGCACAGTACCATGTATCCCATCAACTATGGCTTCGCGGGGTAGCCTGCCTCATCTCGTCGAGAGATGTCCGCGCTTACCGGGTCCAACGAACAATTACATAATATAAATTACATACATTGATCCTATGGCCCACGTAGGGGTCGTATATGAATGATCAAGTAAAGCATTTAAACTATGCGGTGTCCCACTGCGCGAATAAATTATTACAAGCATTCACCAACCCAAAAAACCTCGACATGTCCGAGGCTTATAAAAACGACATACATGAATTAAAAAACAAGCATACATGCGGGCCATAATAGTTGGATTCAAGAATACCTGCAAACATACTTATTTGCAATTCTAATCTATTATGCGATGCGTCTGTACACAATTAATTCACATATATCACGCAAGCCCTAATTCGAATAGTGCACAAAGTCGAATTAACCTGGGCTTTGATACCAGTTGTTGGGTTCTATTAGGAACGTCGACAATGTGCACATTCAAATCTATTGAATAATAAATCCTAACGCAGCGGAATCTATAGTTAGGATTAGGACTTACGGTTTAAATTTTTTGCCGACTATGAGACGTTTCTGATTTCCATTGATGGAGATCGTCTGAACACCAAAGTCTGATGGGCAGCTAGACTTGGCCTTTCTCGATTCTAATCGAGTCACCAAGGTGCTCCAATCGCTCATCAAGCTCATCGGATCATCTCAGACCTTCGGTTAGTGAATCGGACTCCTCGGACCACTCGGGAACCATCTTGGACTCGAATCGGGACTTCTGGACAAAGGTGGACCGGTTTGGAGCACGCTGGCCGCGTTTAGGCCGGTCTGAGCCGCTCTGGTATTTTGTTGGACCGTTCTGAAGCTTCTTGGACCGCCTGGTAGCTGCTGGACTCGAGCTGGGCTGCTAGACCGCGCGTTGGGCCGCTTGGACTGCATCTGGACCGAGATAACACGCGCTGGGCTCGGCTGCGCAGCTTCTGGGCCGTTGGACGCGTGCTAGAGCTATTGGGCCGCGTGGATATGCTCGTTGGGCCGCGCAAAAGTGAAACTAGGCCGCACTGCTGAGGATGGAACGCGGGCTGAGATCGGGCTTGGAGCGGGATGGACACAGAGGGAAGAGCGGGCTGCGCGCGGGCCATATGCGGGCCAGAAAGCCCGCGCGCCTGGAACCAATACAAATATCCTATTTCCGCAAGGAGAAGGATCGAACCCGCGACCTCGCACGGAGAAGACAGCGCCGCACACCATCGCGCTACACACGGTGTTGCGTTAATTTAACGCGGACCTTCAACAAAGTAGACGAACGAATCTGGGAAATATATTTATTCGATGGACACGAAATAACAACCTTCGAATCTTCTATTGTATGACCTTTATACGATCTCTAATAAATCTTGGTGGAGCGATTTATTAGATTTCCCAAAACCTCTTGATCATCTTCTTCTAAGACATTACGGTGCTAACCGAATTTTCTTTCGAAGAAGAATCTCTCTCTTTCTTTCTCACTTGAAGAGGCTGAATTTCTCCAGCCCTGCGGGGAGAAAAACGTGTAAAGCATGTTCAAGAGGTTAGGGGACCTAGTGTATTTATAGGCTACAATAGGGACCTAAAGAAGGTGCTAAATATGGGCTTATTCCTTTAGGTTTAGGAATCCTTATTATCTTCCATCTCCTTTTCCCATCTAGGATAATATTCATAATAATTAATTACCTTCTAAAAGACTCCATAGTCTCCTAACCCTTGGTAATATTCTAGAAGGAATATTTTCATCCTTAGGGAATTATGGAATATAATTAATTCCTAATTCCTAATCTTGGAATTAAATAATAAAACATTCCACTAGAGTAATATTATTGCTCTCCCCATTTAGCTCTGAATTACAATTAATTCGTTTCCACTGATTAAATATATTAATCCAATTGATCGATTTATCTCCCCATGTTTAAGATATAACGTCCGTTCATTAATTAAATTACTGACAAAATAATTAATCAACTTCTTATTCATTTCCGAAAGACCACTCAGATCCTTAATCATTATGCCGGATAACACATCCGCCTGCAGGGCTTGACATAATATTCCTTCCTGAGCTCATTTCGGGGATGTCATCAACCCAGCGCACTGGGACGCAGTGACCGTAAATAATTTATAACGGCACATCATGTAAACACACTTATTTACCAAAATACCGAGTATGTCATCCTAGCAGAATAGGAATCACCCTTGATAAATCAAATAAATAAGTAATGAATACTTATGCCCATTTTATATTATCTTACAGCTTAAGAGTACGCATCAATTACTGAAGGTCTAGATTACAACAACGGTCAGTGAGTCTCATAATCTTATCCTTCCGTGGTCTTGTTCAACACTTAACATAAGTGCTAGTGTAATCCTTCAGTCAAAGACCAACTGTATCAAGAATACACTACAATCTTTTTCCAAGTGGGGTCTCACTGCCAGTCTAGACTGTGAACGAATAGTTTAGTCTTATAAGGAACCGATAGGTGATCTTTCTGTTCTAAACTCGTCGAACCACACTACCTCAATATAAGACATGGAGTATGATTTCATAAATAAATAAACTGCAAGCATATCTACTTTGACTGAAACATGATGGCCAGATCAAAATGGAATTGATAGAATCTATAAATAGGAGCTTTTACAGCATACCTCTAACAAAAAGTCCCATAGGCCTCCTGCAACCATTATCGATTCCGAAGTGGAAGTCGGAGAAAGTTACAATGGATTTTATCATGGGGTTACCGAGATCGTCTGAACATCACGATGCTATT
The DNA here is from genome assembly GCA_902706635.1 of Striga hermonthica. Classification (NCBI taxonomy): domain Eukaryota; kingdom Viridiplantae; phylum Streptophyta; class Magnoliopsida; order Lamiales; family Orobanchaceae; genus Striga; species Striga hermonthica. Next base: position 18,970 of record CACSLK010026680.1, on the reverse strand, counting down.
TGGGTCGTGGTCGACAGGTTGACCAAGGTTGCTCATTTCTTACGAGTATCAATGAATATGTCTTTGGACAAGTTGGCTGAGATATATACCCGTGGGATCATTCGACTCCACGGAGTGCCTGTTACTATCGTGTCAGACAGAGACCCCAGATTCACCAGTAGATTCTGGCAGAGTTTGCACGAGGCGATGGGCACAAAGCTAGAGTTCAATTCAGCCTACCATCCGGAGACTGACGGACAGACCGAGAGGACCATTCAAATGTTAGAGGATATGCTACGAGCTTTGGTTGTTGACAGGGGTGCTAAGTGGGAGTCGTTATTGCCATATGTTGAGTTTGCTTACAACAATAGTTATCATTCTTCTATTCAGATGGCACCTTACGAAGCACTTTACGGTCGTAAGTGTCGTTCCCCTCTTTATTGGGACGATGTCGGTGAGCGTCGAGTACTGGGTCCGAAGATGATCGAGGAAACGGCAGAACATGTCGAGTTTATTCGGCAGAGACTCAAGACAGCTCAAAGTCGACAGAAATCATCAGCCGATCAGCATCGATGAGATATCCAGTTCGAGGTTGGCGAGTGAGCTTTTCTTAGAGTTCGTCCATTACGCGAAGTTGTTCGATTCGGGAAGAGAGTAAAACTGCACCCTCGATTCATTGGCCCGTTCAAACTTCTCGAGCAAGTGGGCAAAGTTGCGTATCGATTGGCCTTACCTCCCGATTTGTCCAGTGTTCATAATGTTTTCCATGCATCCATGTTACGTAAGTACGTGTGCGACCACGATCATGTCATTCCTCATACCGATATTCAGATTCAGCCAGATCTATCTTACGAGGAGCGACCGGTAGTTGTACTGGACCGACAGGTTCGACGGCTCCAGAAACGTGATGTCCCCCTCGTTCGTATTCAGTGGGATCGCAATGGAGCCACTTGGGAACAAGAGGCTGATATTCGCGCTCGTTTTCCCGATTTCCAGTTTTGATGTACAAATTTTCTTATATTTCATGTATATATGTTCCTTTTGGTATTTTCTGAGGACGGAAATATTTTAAGGAGGGCAGATTGTAATAACTCAGTATGTTATTAATATAAATTACGCGTTTAGTTCCGAAATAATTATCTTATCGATTATTATCGTTCGGAACAAATTATTCCAGTCAAGACTCTTCGAAATTATTTTTGAAGTCACGTTCACGCTTGGAATAATTTTATTATTTAATTTCATGTATTATGATTTAATCTATGTTTAAGTAAAGGATTAAGATAAAGTGTGAGTTAATTAAGTCTTAGTCATGCTTAAGGGAAATATATATATCTTTCGCCCCAAAAGCCGTAAGCTTGGTTGTAGCCTTCACGTGAGGATTATCATCATGTGCTTAAGCATGAGGTGTCCTCTTCTCCATCTTTAAGTAGTGACTAATCTTTGTAGTAGATGACTAAGCAGCTAGTTAGCATCTTAAGCCTTATGTCACGGCAAGTGGAGCCTTATCATTGGCCAAGAATAATTTTCCCTTTTTCTTCATTCGGTTTCCTCCATATATTTATGATTAGAGTAGGGCGAAAATTCAGTTATTCCTCAAGCATATATTTAACACTAGAGTTAAGAGTATTAAGAGAGATTAAGTGAAATCTAGGCAAGCACCGCACGGAGAAGCTAATGCACGCACAAGTTACAGTTGAGCGCAAGCCTTAGGAGCTTTTCCCGAGCAAGTGAAGAGGTAAGCTCATCCTGTTTCTCTTGCTAAGTTATTCTGGTCATATCCAACCTTAATCATATAGTTAAATTCATGAAAAGCTTGTGTATGCCCTCGGCCGTACCCAATTAGGCCATGTCGAACCATGTCTTATTCTCTTCGGCAACTCCCGAGCAACTTTTGTTTCTTTAGTCATTATATGATGTATTATGTTCAGTTAATTAAAGTTTGTCGAGGAAAGATCATCGTTGCGCCGAGGGTTGGCCAAAGTCGTCGGGTACCGTGTAACACCCCGTATTTTATTAATAAAGGAAAATACTAGCTTTCGAGAAAAAGCTAGCCTTTGTTAATAAATATTCATGTTAATATTCAAGTCCATGTTATTCAGCTAGTTAAGTTCCAAGTTCAACGCTAAGTCAGTAATATATCCGGTTAATTTTATTTATTAACCGAGTCAATGATAGTAATTAATCTCAGTCCGTTTACAGTAATAAATGGACATCAGCAGGTTGGGATTAATTATTCCACTGTTGACGTATTAATTAAGTTAATCGTCAAAAGTTAAATTCAAGCCATTTATTCAGTTGCAGTTAAAGTCTGACTATTAGTCGATAAATTATTCGGTTTAATTATTTTAGTAACCGAATAAGTTTTTAGATTTAATTCCGATTTGTTTATTTAATTAATGAGTTCGGAATTAATAAGTTAAGTTGACGAATTATTCGAAATATCAATATTCGGATTAATCGTCCAAGTAAGGAATATCCAAAATTATTTTCGAAGTCCGTTTTTGTTCGGAATAATTTTGGTAATTAAGTATCATATTTAGTTAGTTAATTAAGCATATTGATTGTGCTTAATTAAGATTAATTATGTTCAAATCAAATAAATGCCGTAGCATTTTGAGAAGGTTTCATAAAAACAAATTCTTAGTAAAGTGTCGTGAGCATTATTTGTTAGAAATGCATGGAAGATTTATCTCCATTTCTTAAGCTTGGGGTGGCATTATATTAGGCACTCAAGTGATGACTAATCTCTTCATTTCATGACTAAGCCTCCACTAATTACAAGTCGCATAAGATTAAAAAGCCACCAAGCTCTCCACCTCCCCATTTTTTCGGTTATCATATATATAGCAAGTGTTAGAGAAATATTCAGCCATTATATGCTCCAAATCAAGTACTTCTTCCTATTTTTTTTAATTGTCATTCTAGCTTTTTTAACTATTTGCCAAATAAATGTCGTTTTGGATCTTTTGTACATATTTTTCCATTATTACCCTCATTTAGCCAATAAATACATTACGTCCTTTCATATTCACTCTTCAATTTTTTTCAGAACATTCATCTCCATCTTTATTAAATAAGGTTATTATTGACAAAAAAAAATATTCTTAATTAGTGTGAAACTTCTCAAAACGACATATATTAAAAATAGGAGGTAGTACTATATAAGTGAGAG
>CACSLK010026641.1:14664-25310 GCA_902706635.1 Striga hermonthica | reverse complement strand
TAATATATTATTATTTCACCGAAGCTAGCGCTCGTTCATCACATTATTACTATGCCTGAATTTAATCCACCTGCAGGGTTTAGCATAATAATCCTTCATGAACTCACTTCGGGGACATCATTAAACTAAACGTACAATGTGACCGTAAATATTGTAATAGCACATCATATATACAGTAATATTACCTAAGACACTAGGAATATTAATTCAGCAAACTGAACCTCACCTAAGTGAATCAAAGTAATATATATTGCATATATATGTCCATTTAATATCTTACGGGTTAAGAGAACGCAGTAATTAACCGAGGCCTCAGCATAAAACAAATTTCTCCTCTCTGGAATCCTGTTCAATACATAAATGTACTAGTGCAACTTATCAGTCAAGATAAATTGTACCATTGACACTACAACCGTTCGGATGGGGTGTTCATTTCAATCTAGGTTGTGAACCACAATTTTTGTTTCGCAAATGACTGAAAGAATGATCTTCGGTTCACCCAGTGACGACCCACTCTATCTAATTGCAAAACAACATAACATAGAACTTGTTTAATCTAACATGATTCTCATTTATAAAGGGTAAAAGTGTAATATCATCCAAAGCAAAGCTTTCAGTATATAACACTAACAGATGTGTCCAAGTCTAAGGTGCCAAAAATATGCTTGATTCATGTGCGAATACTTCTTCCTCTTATTAGATTTAGTCATGGAATTATTCAATTCAATTTGTTGCACAATGGGATAGTTTGGTTTAAGAACATATAAATTGTCAACTAACGAATCAGAACAAATCAAAGATTTCCATAGCGAATAATAACCAAGTCATCAAACGTAAATGAAAAACCATCTGAAACAAGCTTAGAAACTCAAACAAGGTTCATTCTAAAACCAGGAACATAAAGGCAATGTCTTGAAACCAAACTACTACTATCAAATGATAAAGTAACGTCTCTCACTGCAACAGCCGCCACTTTTTTAGAATTGCCCATGTAGACGGCGATCTCTCTCCCCTTAAATCGTCTGGTTTCCTGGAGCCCATGCAAAGAATTTCTGGCATGATCAGTGGCTAGTATCTACACATCAGGTTCCGGTAGATACAACTGCTAAACATGTTTCTACGACATTAAGAAAGAGAGTTACCTTTCTTAAGGAGAGGGCAGTCGACCTTCTAGTGTCCCAACTTGTTGTACTTGTGGAATATTCCTTTCGGTTTCTTTGCCACAACCTGAGGAACAGTCGCGGGGCAACCAGAGCATCCTGTACCTTCACCTTTTCTGTAGACTTCTTTCTCTTTCTGCCCTTGTGAGGCCTGGAAGTTCCAGCCTGCTCGGCGACTAGCACCTGAGGGTTCTCAGTGAATAAGGCTTCTGCCGGCTGAAGCTCTGCTAGCAGTTCTGGAAGAGCCATATGCATCTTGTGCATGTTGTAGTTTAACCGGAACTGATCAAAGCTCTTCGGCAGAGACTGGAGTATGATATCGACTTGGGTTTCCGTCAATAAAACCTCCCATAACCTCAAGCTCATTGAGCTGTGCCATAACCCTTAGAGCATGCTCCCTTACGGGTGTGCCCTCGGCCATACGCGTACTCATCAGAGCACTCAAAGTCTCCTGCCTAGCAGCCCTAGATGATGCCCAAACAAATTCCTGAGATTGAGAAATATGTCTGCCGCAGTGTTCATAGACTGATGTTGATGTGGAAGAACATTCGACATAGATTCCAGAATGTAACACTTCGCCATCTCATCATCCTTTTTTCCACCGGGCATACTCCCCTTTCTCTTGCTCATGAGCATCGGCCGCGGGCTCTGCCGGGCAAGTCTCAGTGATAGCAAATTTATACCCCTCAGTAGTCAACACAATGTCTGAGTTCCTCTTCCAATCATTGTAATGAGGACCAGCAAGCTGATTTTCTTTTAGAATGACAGATAACAGATTGAACGACGTGATAAATATAACCTGAGAAACATGAAAATAATTTTACAGATTAAACATTTTGAGTTTAACTGTTAATATTGATATCCTCAAAACAATATTAACTTAAATCCACCGACATCTCTACACACTGTGAGTAAGTATGCTACGCGGGTCGCCTACATACTCAACATTCGCAAGAGAAGGGTTTTTCAAGAACCCATTAATTTTCATAAGTCAAAACCAAATTCATTATGAACAAAATTAATAGTCGGTCTCCATTTGGCCATGCAATAAAATTCAGGGATCCCGTGGGGGGTTTATAAATTAAATTGCATTCTAAATGAATCCCATCTGTCGATCCTGAGGTTCTCAAAATCGATTAGACGTCCTCCATGGGAGACCCGTACGCTCTCTTAAGATTTCCTCTAACTGTCTAAATTTAGAAATTTGTTCTGGTAATTTTCTACAATTAATTTTAGTGATGTCATCCATGGGGAAGCCCATAATACAATTAATTGATTTACCAACAAATTAAAATGGAGGCCTTAGGAATTTTAAAATTACCTTTAATTTAAAGTCCCTTCTCAAACTTAGTATAATTTAAATGAGGATATTTAAATATTTAAATATTTATGCAATTCTAAATTAATCTAATGCAAATGCAATAATTAATTTATATGCATAAATAAATATGAAATTCTAAATTAATCTCATGGGCCTTCCTTCTCTGCGAAACCCTCCCCCAATTCCTTCTCTGCGAAACCCGTCCCCAATTTCTGATCTCTCCGCCTTCCTTCGCGGCGGCTTAGCTCGGCCACGGGTCGTCTTTGACCGCCTGGCCCACTCCCGGTGTATCGCGTTCTCAATGGTGCCGATGTTTGCTTGGATTGCAGCGGTATAATCCTTTGGTCGCTTATGGGGTCTCGGTGGGAGGTGGCGACTCGCCCGGCTGGCGTTCGGCTGACGATTGGTGGAGCTTTCGTCAATTGGCGGCAGTGCCCTGGTTTGCGGTGGTCTGCTTCTCCTTAGGTCCTGTTCTTGGGGTTGATGGGTTGGGTTCTCGGATGGGGGTTTCTCCTTTTTGGTGTCGTTGGTCTTTGGCAAATGGTGGTGGTGTTGGGGGTCGTGGAAGCCGTGGTGTGGGGTGGGGTCCTGGTTGCTGTGTCGGTCTGGTGTGGTTTTTGGGATTGAGGGCCTTGGCCACCTATTCTTCTCCTTTGTCGGCTAGTGGTGTTAGGCAGCGGAGGGTTGGGTCCTATCGAGATTGCCTAGTGGTGTAAGATAAGCTCGATGAGGCTGGCGTAGGGGCTGGTTAGGGCTCTCTCGGTTAGAGATGGGTCATTACAAGATTGTCTTGGAGGTTGAGGGCACCTGCTGTATAAGTGTTCGTGTAGTTTCGGTAGCGGTTCTCGGGCTCGAGGCTTTCTTTGTGTCGGCCGTTCACTGCTGCATGAGCTTAGTTCGGTTCGTAGGGGAAGGGCTCCGTGTTAGTTTATTGTTGGTTTTTCTCAGTTTTTCTTTGTTGCAAGTTCGTAGTGTTTTTGTTGGTTTGGTATATGTGTTTTTGGTTTGGGCTGTTGGCCCTGGTGCGGCCCGAGTGTAGCCTTTATTCTCCTGTTGGGAGTTTACACTCGGGTATTAAAACTCCACTCGGGTATTACCCTGTCGGGGTCTTCTTATTTTGGTGTTGTTTTTGTATTACCTTGTTGGAGTCTTTTTATTTTTGTGTTGGTAGTGTGCTGGTATTCTAGCATTGCTATCTGGTATTCTGTCTAGGTTGCATTGGTTGTGTTGTAGCCTCTCATTTCCCCAGCTTCGGGGCGCGTCTGTGTTTCTTTGCCGTTTTGGCCTTTTTATGAGTATGTTTATGTCGTTGTTAAAAAAAAAATTAATCTCATGCAAAAAAAAAATAATAATTGACATGCATAAATAAATAATTAATTAATGCACATAATAAATTTAAATACATAAATCAACTATTACGACCATTACATTTTGAGTCTCTTCAGACAATGAAACCTTGTATATTCTTTACTTGTCCAACTAGAACTCCCACTACAGTAGAATTCTGGTTAATATTGTACTGCTTGCCCAGCAAGAAAAACCCTTGGCCTTCCAGTCGCCGTCGCCGCGCCGGTTGCTTGAAAAAAATGCCGGCGCGAATTTTTTTTTCTTCTTTTCCCGCACAGGTCGCGGACCGTGCACTGCCGCCGGTGGACTGGTCCTCGCGCGGCTGCCGGCTGATTGTTCTTTTTGAGGTCCGTTGATCTCTAGTGATTTCCCGGTCATCAACACACGATCACATCACGAAAAATATAATTTACAAACTTACATAATCTGATCCTAGATACGAACGAATGGATGTACATATTTTCTAAACAAATAACTAAATTTATCCGGTCAACCTTCGAACGAATAATTATTACAAACATGCATCCATTAATACCTCGATATGTCTGAGGCTTTAAGAACAAAATTAAAACCATACATCACATTCAATAACATTCATAAAACACATAGTCGGCCATAATATTGGATTAAACTAATTCCTGCAAAACCGAGTTATGCGAATATAATCCAATATATGACTGCGTTTGAACACATATTGTCAAATAAAGCCGTAAAAATTCGAACTTCATACAAAACGAATTAACCAAGTGCTTTGGTACCACTTGTTGGGAACTATGAGGATCTCGTTATGTACAAGTTACGAATTCTAACAAACGTAAACCTATGCGCAACGGATCTAAAGGTTTGTCGTAGAAAACTCACGGATTAAATTTTTTTGAATCTGGCGGATTTGGGTTGACCAAGACTAACACACGAACACGTCGGGATCAAGAACGGGTGGTGGGATCGGCTCGTGTCGCAGGATCAACTCTTGTGGGCTCGCCGAGGTCGGGTCACGGGTCGCTAGTGGTCTGGGTGGCGCGTCGCGACATCTGGTGTTAGGTAATTCAATAGAAGGCTCTAGGTTAGTCGAGCACCCTACCACCATCGGACGACGATCACCACAAAGCACCATCGTGCGAGACGACCCGAGTTCACCGGAGACGCCCCGACGCGACCTGCACCTTCGCAACAAACAGAAGACCCTGCCTCGCTGCTCCCGGAGATCACCCGCTGCACCTGACGACGCCCTGCTGCGACCCGTGATGCCGAGACCCAACACATGCTGCTCTTGTGATGTCGTGCGACCCGCTAACTCCTCGCGCCCGGCTACCACCTGCTGTAGTTACCTGACGTTGTGCACCTACAACAATAACGCGAAGATCCCGCTCGCGACCAGGCGACCCAGGACGGGATTCCCGGCACCACTTGAACTTGCTCGCGTCCGCACGACTCGACCTGTGATCATCCGAGAAGGTCCCGTACGACTGTCCAACGGACTTTGTGATTAGATGATCTCCTCTAAAAGAAATCTACAACTTCTCAGAGTCGACAAATATATTAAATCATGAGTCTTCTACCTTTACTTATTAATCCACTGCGCATAGATACTTTTATAGTTACATTTGTAATCTACACATTAGCGGCGATCCTTATAGATCCCACCACTCTGAATTTCGGTACAGTTTTGGAGAGTTTGTAATATTCAAACTGTACGATCCATGCTCACCCCTAGGCTCCACTAGGGTGTTTTCATTCTGAAGCTTTGAAGAATCTTGATGTATTATGTTGAGATTTCAAAAAATCTTGACAAATTACAAGACATTAATTTGAAACTTTTACAAGTTTAAAAGTCATGAGGTATTTATTTATTTAGTATTTTGATTGAATGTTGTAAGATTTTTTGGGATTTCAAAGTACCACTAAATAAATAAAATTTTACACCAATTCCTACCCCAAAAATTATAGAGAAAATAACTATTTTCACCCCATTTTGAAGTCTTGCTAAGTTTTTCACACCGCTCAATAAAAAGTTAAGTTTTTCACCCCAGAAAGTACGAAGAGATATGTGAAAAACTATACAATAGATAGGCGGCCGGTATGAGCATGGGAGAGAAAATTATGAGTTAAAGTATGCGACAAATATGCGGAGATTCGATGTACGATTCGGTCAATCACGGTCCGTCGCCCATTAAATAATTATTTTTGTTAGGCGAATGAACTGCGACTATTAGTCTAAAAAATTATTCTGCAACCTCCTCTTTTCAAAGGCAAAGGGAGGACGAGGTTGACTAATTCAATGGACCTTACCTGAACAAAGGAATTTCTCTTCATCACTGCGCCCTGCCTTTCTTCAAATGTCTAATCCATATCATAGTAAGCAACCGAATCGGGCTTTCTACCCCCGCTATCAGAGTCAGCAATTACAACGTCGCATATTATTCGCAGAATTGGTGCATAATAAGTTTTTTCGTATTTCTTTCATCTTTCAGTTATGCGAGGCGGTATGCAAATTGCCGCCTATTTCTCGCATACCCCCTTCGCACTTCTACTCGAAAGTGTATTTTTTATTTATTTTTTATTTCTTTCATCTTTCAGTTATTTCAGTTATGCGATGGGGTATGCGAATTGCCGCATATTTCTCGCATACAACCTTCGCACTTATTATTCTGCGACACAACTGCGACATACAAACGTCATATATTATTCGCAGAGTTGGTGCATAATAATTTTTGTAAATTTTTATTTTTTGAAACCGCTGACAGTAGGAACGGCATAATATTTTTAATTTTTTTTTTTTGGTCTGGTAAAATTTAAACTTTTGAATGGTTTAGAAACCGCTGGCAGTTGGCACGTTACGACCGATTTCGAGGCGTCTTATCTGCTTTTCGAAACGCCTGGGCAGTAAAACCGTGCACGCGAATCATTTCATCTGTCTATATAAAGCGTGTAATATTCGATCCATATCATGCCACTTCTCTTACTACCCATCCGTCCCCCAGAACTCTTTGTTAATGGCCCTCCGTTTTTCCCTTTTCTTGTATATGAGAAGCAGTTCACCGGAGAAAAACCAGAATTACAAAAATTCTTTCTTTCGACCCGTGAGGCAATTCTTTACGGTTACTGTGTCCGAATTGAGACCTCCTAACCTTCCGAATTCGTCGGAGGAAAAAATTCAACGAACGGAAATTCCGCTATCCAACTTCATTAACGTGGCTCCGCCAGGAAACATATATGACGAGACAGCGACGATGAAGATAAAACCTCTGGGCCCGGGTATTGCCGGATCAAATGTGAGAAGGTTGAAGGTCGGAACGGCGCGCATCGGCGGCCGGGGCGTAACGACCCGGCCCTCTGTCAGAGGCAATGTTGGCCTCAACCTCTCTAGGTTGTGGTCGGCCAGGTTTTCCTAACAGAAGAAGGTGTTTGGTTGACGGGGATCTCTTCCCGGGACCCATCAGAGCCCATCGGTTCAGAGCGTGGTGGTCGGGGCTGATCTCATGCTGGAGTTCTACATGGAACTCCACAAACAAGCTCCACCTACAGCTCCTCTTTCTAGAGTCTGAGTGCTGTGGTAGCTCGTCGGCTCCCCCGTCCTAGCTTTTGTTAGGCTGGTCCTTCGATTTTTTTTTTAACTTTGTAATCGGCTGGGGTTGAAGCGACTGTAAAAGCAGTAGTGTAGGTATTTCCGTCCGATCTTTTATTCTGCGAAATACAAACGTCGCATATTATTCGCCTATTTGGTGCATAATAAGAAAATAAAAAATATTTTTGGAAATTTTCTAATCTGCGACACACATTGCGAAACACTCGTGTAATATAAATGAAGAATATTTTTTTTTTAAATTTTTTTTGGAAATTTTCTATTCTGCGAAATACAAACGTCGCGTATTATTTTCCTAGTTGTTGCATAATAATTTTTTTTTTTTAGAATTTAATTTTATAAGAATTCTTGTTTAGGCGAAATGAACCTGAGACTATTATTCGAAAATATTACGCACAACAAACGCATAACACTCGTAGTATAATTTGTTTTTGAAATTTTCTATTTTGCGAAATACAAACGTCGCATATTATTCGCCTAGTTGGTGCATAATAAGTTTCAACAGTTTAGGATAATGAACCTGCGACAATTAGTCGAAACAATTTCGCATACAAACCGCACAACATTCGTAGTATAATCGAAGAATTTATTTAAACACAAATTGTTTTTGGAAATTTACTATTCTGCGACACACATAATTGCGACAAATAAACGTCGCATAATTCATTCGCAGGTCAACCGAAGGATATTCGCATACCCACTTTTTGTGTAAAACAATTATTATTAAACAATTATTTAAACAATTATTTAAACAATTATTTAAAATATTCTTTATTCGAAATGGTTTAAAATATTTAAACAATTAATTTTTTTTTTAAATTCTTTTTGGAAATTTTCTATTCTGCGAAATACAAACGTCGCGTATTATTCGCCTAGTTGTTGCATAATAATTTTTTTTAGAATTTAATTTTTTAAAAATTCTTGTTTAGGCGAAATGAACCTGAGACTATTATTCGAAAATATTGCGCACAACAAACGCATAACACTCGTAGTATAATCGAAGAATAATTGTTTTAAAAATTTTTTTTTTGAAATTTTCTAGTCTGCGAAATACAAACGTCGCATATTATTCGCCTAGTTGGTGCATAATAAGTTTCAACAGTTTAGGCTAATGAACCTGCGACAATTAGTCGAAACAATTTTGCGTACAAATTGCACAACATTCGTAGTATAATCGAAGAATGTATTTAAACAAAAATTGTTTTGGAAATTTTCTATTCTGCTACACACATAATTGCGACAAATAAACGTCGCATAATTCATTCGCAGGTCAACCGAAGGATATCCGCATACCCACTTTTTGTGTAAAACAAATATTATTAAACAAATATTTAAACAATTATTTAAACAATTATTTAAAATATTTTTTATTCGAAATGGTTTAAAATATTTAAACAATTATTTTTTTTTATATTCTTTTTGGAAATTTTCTATTCTGCAAAATACAAACGTCGCATATTATTCGCCTAGTTGTTGCATAATAATTTTTTTAGAATTTAATTTTTTAAAAATTCTTGTTTAGGCGAAATGAACCTGAGACTATTATTCGAAAATATTACGCACAACAAACGCATAACACTCGTAGTATAATCGAAGAATATTTTTTTTAAAAAAAAATTGTTTTTCAAATTTTCTATTCTTTGAAATACAAACGTCGCATATTATTCGCCTAGTTGGTGCATAATAAGTTTCAACAGTTTAGGCTAATGAACCTGCGACAATTAGTCGAAACAATTTCGCATACAAACCGCACAACATTCATAGTATAATCGAAGAATCTATTTAAACAAAAATTGTTTTTGGAAATTTTCTATTCTGCGACACACATAATTGAGACAAATAAACGTCGCATAATTCATTCGCAGGTCAACCGAAGGATATTCGCATACCCACTTTTTGTGTAATAATTATTATTAAACAATTATTTAAAATGGTCTGATCAATGCGATTCTTTATGTGACCGTCTCATGACGGATATGCGTTTATTCGCAGGTCTACCGCAGGGTATTAAACTGCGAAAGAGATACGGAAACTAAACCATTATATTTATTTTGTTTATTAAAAATGCATCAAAATTGCGAAAGTATGACGCTTGTTACGCGAATATTACTCGACGGCTGTTTTTTCGCATTTTTTGTCGTATAGTTTATTATTTAAAACAAAAAGAAAAAAAGAAAGCAAAATGTTTCATATACGCTACTTTAACAGTTGCGCCTCTCAGAAGAAGAAAACAAACAAGAAAGAGGGGAGAAAAATGTGAAATTCCATCTTCCATCTTGCGACATTAATTCGCATAGTTAGAAGCAAAAGAACTGTTAGACATTAAAAGAAAAAAAGAACCAAAAATGATGAACGATAACGACGTCATGGCCTTCTTAAGAGATTCTGAAGATTTTCTCTTGGAGGCCGACCAAGTGGGTTCCCTAACAGCGGCTACTGCGGCCGACGACTCAACGGCTACCGTAATGGGTATGGCGGGCCGCGACTCAGCGACTGAAGGCACGGGTCAGGAGGCCATCTCTTTTGGAGAGGTAACTTTCATTTGTTGCAATTATTTGAGAAGTTATTTAATTTCATCTGTTTTAATAGTTTAGAAATAATTGTTTTTATTTGATAATGTATAAGTAATTTGATTTGAATAATTAACAACAACAACAACAACAACAATGCGATTGTTTAGGATTGTTGTCGTACAAGAGACAGGGCCTGATCGATAATTATAAAGGGCTGAAGATTAACGTTTACAGCCGACAGTATATATGTTTTGATATCAAGAACGAGTTGGGCCTCGTTGAAGGGCCTTGACTGCTTTTCAGGGCTCAGTCATTGGTCCGTTCCTCCAGTTTGATGACAAGGTTAATGTGTCAGCGAAGGCAATGCATGGGGTTCTTTCGCGCGAGGTGACTCGTGTCGGTCAGAACCCGAACGAGATGTGGTTCCGTATTGGTAACCATTTACCTGATTCTCCGCACATGAGTATACTGTGGTGACCGGGCTTGCTTTTGGATCGTCTGCATTTGACCCGAACTCAGCGCCTCCTCCTCCTCCATCATCTATTTTCTATGAGAAATACAAAGGCAAGCGGGTCACTATGCAGCAGTTGCGTGATGACTTCAAGGCGGGGAAGTTCCGTCACTCTCGAGATGTGATAGTGAGAGTGGCGAAGATGCTAATGCTCATGTACTTTATAATTCCTCATGACGACAAGAAGGCTCAGTATATTGATACCTGCTGG
>CACSLK010026633.1:51205-75106 GCA_902706635.1 Striga hermonthica | reverse complement strand
CAGCACCTCTGCAGCCTTTCGTCACTGCAGCAAGCCACAGCCACCGCAGCAAGCCGCCTCCTCAGCCACGAACAGCCCCTCCTCGTACACGGCCAAGTTCAACCAAGCCCTCATTCGAACCGTTAGCCTTTTCTCGAGTGGTAAAACCCTAACGCCTTAACCTACTTGGACTGTTAATTTGAATTCGGTTAATAACGTAAGAATTATTAATGTGATAAGACTTGATAATTGAATCTCGTATGCTTGCTTAAGGTCCGAGTAAATAATTGTTGAGTTATTGTTGAGTTAGAATTGGTCGGAGCCTTGTCGGGCTTCCGAAAGAATTGATTGAATGATATGTGCATAGGGTTAATTGTTGTCAATTTATGTGTGCATAATCGTTTCTTATTGTGTGATAAACGTGCCTAGAACCCATGCTTTAGGTTGCTTTCGAGATGATATGAAGTTCGGATAATTAGGTTATGATTTCATGTGTGATTGTCATTTTCGTGCTGTCTGTTCGAAAGCAATTTAGGCCCCTGAGATGTTATTTTCGGTTTTAGAGTTCTTCACATTATATTTAGTTCGTTCAGTTGTGTTTACGTGAGCTTTGGAATCGTTCAATTTCGACTTAAAACGAATACGTTATGATTTTTACAAAATGGACTGCGCGAGCAGTTTTTCTTAAATCCGGCTGCAGTTAGGTTTGGATGTTTTGTGTGTTTATGATATGATAATGTGCTCAAATGAACCTGAAGTCCTCATTGAAATTGTAGTCCTATGTGTTATCTTTCATGTAGTTCTGGAATCAAGCAAAAATATGGTTCGAGTAGTGAATGATACCTGTTTTCGTAAAACTGCGCATGAATTTATTTTAAATTTCTGGACAGCATTTAAGCTCTGAATGTTTGCTGGTTTTGGACCATGTATATGACCTTATTTTATTTTGAGTGCTAAATGAAAGTTGTAGTACCATATCTTAGTAGCAATATGAGACTTAAATCATGTTAATGCGACTTGTATGTTGAAAGATATGCTCGTTTTAAAAATACAGCACGTGTTAAGTTTTGTCAAAGGACTAAGTGTAATTGTTTAAGTGAGTCTTATGTTTATTAAGCATGCTTATGTGACATGTATGAGCTGTAAAGCATTGAGTGAGATTATGATGAACCTTAGATGATTAGAATAGTATCTGTAAGTAAGCAAGCTAAGAGTTCAATTGTCCAAATGCTGTTAAGTAAGAATGTTTTTCAAAAGAATGCAAGCAAGGCGAAGCCAAGCGAGCAAAGTTTTTCTAAAGCTTATGTACGATTATAAGTATAAGTATAAGTATAAGTATAAGAATAAGTTCCATGTTAAGACGCTAAGACATGACCCCAATGAATGTAGTTTTACGAGGAGTCGAGCCATCGAGCTTCGTTCAAAGTCAAGTTCAAGTCTAAGCCGAGCATTCTACTGAAAAGGTGGGGGAAGTTCTACTTTATTAATCCTCCTTAATTATCTATGCTATGAATGAAGTTAAGTAGCTTGCATAGTACTCATGTTTATACAATTTTCCAAGATTCGAGCAAGTCGTTTGTTGCAGTACCAAGTTTCACGGACTATAACTCTAGAGGGTAGCTAAGTGCTAGGGTTAGAGGGTGTAAGTGATTATGTGTAACCTTCGTTGGTGCACTCTTCGAACGGTTGTCCCCGTCGATAAGACTGTACGGAGCCAAGTGAAAGGCTGTCTTCCTTCAACCTATTGAAAGGTACTCTCATCAAGCCTATTTGGCTGTGCCATCTGCGAGAGACATTGTTCTTCCACCACCATAAAGTGGTATAAGAAGTTTGATGAGTGGTGGGAGTGTGACAAGAATGTAATCACCTGCATGCAAAGACTCTAGTGTTTAGTTGTCTAATAGTGTTGTAGAAGCAAGAAAGTCTTTCGACTTGTGGGTCACCACTCGTCGGGAGTTCATGATTATGTGGAGTATACGAAAACAATTTCATGCTTTATAGTTGATTAGGATGATAACTTAAAGGGATCTCTCACGGAGTAAGTGGAAATGCTCACCCCATTTGTTTTCCACACCCAGGTTTTTGGAGAGCTGGCAAAGGAGCGATGGCGAGGGTGGTCACATGTTTTTATGTTTACGATATTTATGTTTTAAAAGCTTCCGCTATGCAAAGTTTATTTTTTTGAAATAAGTCATGGTTCATGCAAGTCAAGTTAAAGTGTAAATTCTCAAGGCAACGCCATGAAATGTTCTATGTTCACGTATGAAATGTTTATGTTCATGAAAAGTTTTATGGTTATGAAAGGATTATGTATGAAACAATTTTTCAAAGTAAGTAGCACCCTGAGTTCCAATTAAAGTTTTCAAAAGTTTTATAAAAAGAAAAATTTATTCTAGAAATTAAATGTACGAAAAGCGGGGTGTTACAGACTTGCCTCAGGGGTTCAGGGAGCTCAACATCTGGTATGATGGGTGTAATATCCCGTCAGTTTATTAATATAAATCATGTTTTAGTTCCGATATAATAACGTTGTTGATTATTATTTTCGGAATTAATTATTTTCAGTCGAGATTACCGAAATTCATTTTCGACGTACTATTTACGTTCGGAATATTTTTGGTAATTATGTATTATGTTTAATTGAATAATTAGACATAATTGAGTGATTAATTGTTAATTAATCACATTTAAGTGATTAAGTAGTGTTTTGTGAGTTAAAACTCCTCAATTGCCGTGAATCTCCATTCATTTTGGGAGCAAAATTATCTTCAATTTTGATGAAAAACGTGGCAAGTGAACAAGTTGCTTAGTCACCATAGCTTTCATTAAAATCTAGCATTTGGAAGGAATAGAGGAAGCCACATTTCTTTCATTTTCTCTCGGTTTAACAGATTGAGGTGGAGACCAAAAATTCCCTTCTTTCTTTCCAATTTTCTCTTCAGTCATCGAGAGAGAGAGAGCAGAGTTCAGATAAAGTGAGAGAGAGTTTAATAATTTCCTCCATCAAGCAAGAAGGTATCATTATCGCACGGCAAGACACACACCACTCGATCGCTCACATACACAAAAACGGAAAGGAGATTCTGAGTATACCCTGTGAATTCGATCGAGATTTAGAGAAGGTAAATTGAGGCTATCTCTGAATTGGTCGCGCTAAAAGGAGTTATTTCGAGTTGTTGAGATCTTGGATCAGTTGGCCGTGTGTGTGTGTGTGTGTCTGAGAGTGTCCGTGTATGTGCGTTTGTATAGAAATTGAACCAAATCATCTCGTTAATTCAAATTCTTCAGTAATTAGACCCTATTTGATGTAATTAGGTGATATGATATTTATTCAGGTTGAGTTATTTGCTTATTGGTTGTGTCTGATGGTGGAGGAGCTTGGCCGAAGGGTGGTGACGCTCGCCGTGTATCCACCGGCCACACTTAGTTTGTTATTATAAGTACTCCATCGAGAGTTCATGTTTTAGTATTTAGTTGAATTTATCTGTTGTTCAATCATGTATATATGTTGGCCGAGAGAGATATGTATAGATAAAGGTCGATTGACGGCCAATTGCCGTCGGCGGCGCACGGGCGTTGCCACGGTCATTTTTATGTTCAGCAAGTGATAGTTATGATCGAATCTTAAATGATGATTTCAGTTAGGCATAGTTCAGTATGTTAAGATGTCGATGTCTTGTTCAGTTCGGTCAATACTTGGCCAAAGGCCGTAGGCTTCGCACGTAATGTGCGCGTCACGGCCGAGGGCTAAGTTCGGTAAGCAAGTCAGCCATTCCTTATTAACTTCGGTTTAAGAATCATATTAGGTTATAAAGTGTGCAGTTAAGTCAGTTTAGTCGATCAAGTTCGCCGGACGGTCGGCAAGGGGTCGATCGTGGCCGCGCTGCCGCACACAGCGGCAGCAACGCCCGGCCAGTGTCCAACGTGCCAGACAGCGCGCGCCAGTGCAATGGCGTACGGCTGTCTACGCACAGACAGCGTGTGGGCGACATCAGTAGCACTCCAGTCCGCCCAGCACGCCAGTCAGCGTAACCGCAACGCACAGCAGCGTGCGGTACGGGTCCAGCAGTGCCGCAGCGTTGCCCAGCGCACGAGTGACCGAACCGGTGGTCAGCCAGCAGTCGACCGCCCGGCCGCAGCAAGCCGGCGGTCCGGCTAGAAAATAAACCGACCGGTTCAGACCGGTCTTTGAGCAGTTCAATATTTACCGATCCGGTTCGAGTCTAGTACAGTATTTTAATTAATTTTTCAGTCCAGTCAGTCCAGCACACCGGTACCAATTTAATCCGGTACTTCTTGTCAGTCAAGTTAAGTCCCGAGAATATTCCAGTTAAATATTTAGATCGAGTCGAGCATCTTAACAATTATTTTCAATCAATCTGGGCATAGTACTTAGTATTTGTTTATTTATATATTTTTCCAGAATAGTCAGCAGCAGCAGCACTTACATTATCAGTTCAGGTGGGGACTCAGACTGGGTATTACATTGGTTATAATTGCTCTATCATGCTTAAGGTATGTATATATCAGTTATTCCACTTTGGGTGGAGGCGCAGTAGCCTTAATTGCCCATCCAGAGTTCTGGTGGAGGCGCAGTAGCCTTAATTGCCCATCAGAGTGTGCACATGGCCAGTTCAGTACAGACCTCGTGTCTGGAGTTTACAGATTTCAGTTTATTTATATATGCCTGCAGTCATGATATTGACATTATTATTAATGTTTACATTAGTATGAGTTTCTGCGGAGTACAGTGTTTTAGTACTCACGCTCCCACTATTATGATTCCTTTTCAGGTAACAGGGTCGGTCCGGAGGAGTGAGCGAAGCGGGTGGTCAACAGAGCTATAAATATGTAATTATGTTTTGTAGACTTATCATATGTAAATTATTACCACATCTTACTTCCGCTGATGTTGTCAGATTTTGAAACTAGCGTGTAAATTTTCAGATTACGATCCGAATATTCGGGTCAAACCTTATATGATACCACACGCTTGTTTTATAAATGATAATCCGTTTTCATAAGCAGGATCATATAATAAATACAATTAATGGATTTTGGAAAAGTAATATTTTATGTAGCATCCCGAGATATGTTTCGCAAACTTAAAAAGTAATCATTGGAAAGAAATTGCGAAAATCGCACTCTGATTTTAGTAAGCTAGCGGGGTGTTACAATGGGTCGACTGATCCCTCTCGACATCTAAGGAGTTTTGAAAACATGGCAGTACTGCACCGCTACAATGATCCCGTTCAATGTCGAGCGTTCCTGACGACTCTACGAGGACCAGCGCAGGACTGGTTTCATCAATTGCCCCAGGAGCCGTCAGGGACTTTGACGGATTTAGCTCAAGTTTTCTAAACCAATTCGCAAGTGTAAAGGCCCAAGAAAAGTCTCACCTTACTCTGATAGGCATGCAACAGAAAGAAGAAGAATCATTGAGGGATTATGTGGCGAGATACACACGGGCGTGCGTCGACGTCCCCTCGGCCACAGAGGAAATCAAGTCGGGAGGACTCACTAGAGGACTACTCCCAGGATTATGCAGAAACTCCTTAGCAAAACGACCCGAGAGGATGTTCGATGAGGTTTTAGGAAGGTGCGCCAAATACATGAATGTCGAGGAAGCCGAAGCCGATTTTTTGCAAGCAGCTAAAGCAAAAATTGAATCTCGGGACAACAAAAAGGATAAAAAACCAATCACGGCGGTTGAAAGGAAAGGATCCCCGAAGTCAGAGAGGGAGGGACGATCAAGGGGATGGAGGACAACTCAATATACCCCCTGTTGGCCTCGAATGCAAGGATATTGGAAGTAATGGAGAAAGAGATCCGCGAAAGTGTTGTCAGGTGGCCACGGACGAGAGAGGATGGACCGACAAAACCTAAAAGTGATATGTATTGTCGATTCCACAAGGATTACGGGCACAATACTGATGAGTGTAGACACCTAAAAGATGAGATCGAGAAACTAATCCAAGCGGGCCATCTGAAGGAGTTCGTTTATAAGGATCGAGAGCGAACCAGTCGGCGAAGGGAGAGAAGCAAAAGCCCTCGCAAAAGAGTGAGGACGCCCGACAAAGAGGAGCTCCCGCAAAAAAGAGGAATAATTCATATGATATTCGGAGGGCCGACTGATGGAGATTCAAATTGAGCCAGAAAGGCGTATGCTCGAGGCCGCCACGGAAAAATTAAAGTACAGCAGGTTGAGGAAAACGGTCCGGTGATGAATTTTGGGCCAACAGATATGGGAGAGGTCGAAAGAACTCATAATGATGCTCTAATGATCACTGCTCAAATATCAGGCTATGAAGTGTAGAGGATTCTCGTCGACACGGGAAGCTCGGTGAATGTGATCTCTTACAATTGCCTTAAACGGATGGAACTCGACATCGAGCTTACGCCCTTGCACACCTCATTTTTTGGATTTAATGGCTTGGAAGTTGCACCCCTAGGAGAAACCACGCTCGCTGTCGTCCTCGGGGAAGGCGACTTGAGGAAAGTAAAGATGGTGAGATTTGTTGTAGTCGACGTCGAGTCGGCCTATAATGTGATTCTAGGAAGGCCAGCACTCAACACATTCCAAGCAGTAGTGTCAACCTACCACATGAAGCTGAAGTTCCCCGTAGGAGATAAAGTAGGAGAGGCCCGAGGAGACCAGAGGCTGTCAAGAACCTGTTACCAGATAGCAGTAAAAACAAACCAACGAGTGGAGGTTAAGGAAGGGAAGAAGCCGATGTCGAGTGAAAAAAGACCCAGGGAAGGCGACCTTGAGCCGCACGGAGAGTTGATGGAAATTCAAATCGGGGAAAGAGAGGAGCAGACCACTAAAGTTGGGAGAGAGTTGGAAGAGGAGTTGCGTCGACAGTTGGTGGGACTGTTGAAAGAATTCAGAGACATATTTGCCTTTTCTCCTGAAGAGTTAACGGGAATCGATCCCGATATCATGGAACATAAACTTAATGTCGACCCCCTAAAAAAGCCCGTGAAGCAGCGGCTTAGGCATCATGGGGCAGAGATCGATAAAGCAATTGAGGTCGAGGTGGATAAGTTACTGAAAGCCAAACATATCAAAAAATTCAATTCCCTGAATGGATATCAAACACAATGATGGTGAGAAAAGCGCTGAATAAGTGGCGTATGTGCATTGACTTTCGCGATTTAAATTTAGCTTGCCCAAAAGATCACTACCCCCTGCCAAGAATCGACCAGCTGGTCGACCCCACAGTTGACTGTCAATTGCTAAGTATGATGGACGTGTCCCAGGGATATCATCAAATCCCGTTGGCCCTGAGGATCAAAGCAAAGTTAGTTTCGTGACGAGCAAGGGGACATATTGTTATGTCGTCATGCCTTTTGGGCTTAAAAACGCAGGGGCAACGTACCAGAGGTTAATGGATCGAATGTTTAAATCGCAGATCGGGCGAAATATGGAGGTTTACATGGACAATATCTTGGTGAAGAGTAGGTCCTCGATCTCGCATGTGGAGGATTTAAGGGAAACATTTAAGACACTAAGAACATTTGGGATGAAGCTAAAACCAAGTAAGTGCGCTTTCGGAGTAAAGGCGGGACGCTTCTTGGGGTATGTCGTAACTGAGAGGGGAATCGAAGTGAACAAGGATAAGGTGAAGGCTATACTCGACATGGCCGCACCTAGGAATATCAGAGAAGTACAAGTGTTGACAGGTCGAATTGCCGGCCTAAGCAGGTTCATTGCTCGAGCGGCGGAGAAAAGTTTTCCATTTTTCAAGTTGCTTAAAAAAAATCTTTCCAATGGAGTGATGAGGCGTAAGTCACATTCGAAAAATTGAAAGAATTTCTGAGCGAATTGCCGCTATTAACAAAACCAGAACCAGGTGATGAACTGGTGCTTTACATTTCAGTGGGGAAGTTTTCTTTAAGTTCTGTTTTATTGCGAGAGGCAGGAGGAGCCCACCAACTGATTTATTATACAAGTCAAGTACTTCAGGGAGCAGAAGCGAGGTATTCCGAAGTCGAAAAAGCTGCTCTGACATT
Source organism: Striga hermonthica (assembly GCA_902706635.1). Lineage (NCBI taxonomy): Eukaryota > Viridiplantae > Streptophyta > Magnoliopsida > Lamiales > Orobanchaceae > Striga > Striga hermonthica. Next base: position 67,111 of record CACSLK010026633.1, on the reverse strand, counting down.
GGTGATAATGGCTAGAATACTGAGGCCCTATTTTCTGAACCATGTGATAGTGGTGAGGACGAACTTCCAACTTGGTGAGACGCTGGGTCGACCTATCGTCTCAGGCCGACTCGTGAAATGGGAAGTCGAGCTGAGTGAATACTCCATCAAATACGAGCCAAGGCGTGCCATAAAAGCTCAAGCCCTAGCAGATTTCATACAGGAGGGAACTAAAAGAGAGGAAAAGAGGTGGATAATGCATGTCGATGGATCTTCAGCAGCCAAGGGGTCAGGTCTAGGTGTTGTCCTAGTATCCCCCGAGGGCGAACAACTCGATTTCGCCGTAAGAATGGGTTTCAAGGCCTCGAACAACGAAGCAGAATATGAGGCACTGATCAAAGGAATTCAATTTGCAATAGGGGCGGAGCAACAGAAATCATGGCCCACTCCGACTCACAGCTTGTTGTGGGCCAGTAATGGGAAACTGTGAAGTAAAAGAAGATAGAATGCAGAAGTATGTCGAGGAAGTTCAAAGCCTGGTGCAAGGCTTGGAAAAGTTCGAGTTGACCCAAATCCCTCGAGAGGAGAACAAACGAGCCGACTGTCTCGCTAAGATAGCCAGCTCAAATGAGGGGAAGATGGGAAGCCACATTACCACCATGAATCTAGAAAAGAGTGTCCTGGGTGAAACTATGGAAGTCGAAGAAAAAGAAGATTGGAGGATGTCGATTCGCGAGCTTTTGCAAAGGAAAATACCTACCGGGGATAAGCAGGAAGCCGAAAAAGCCGCTCGATACCTAACTAAGTATTTCAAAATTGAAGGAGTGCTATACAAGAGGTCATATGTCGGACCTCATTTAAGATGCATTTCTGAAGATGAGGGAAATTATGTCTTGCGGAAGGTTCATGAAGGATGCTGCGGGGCTCACGTCGGGTCTCGGGCTTTAGCTGGGAAAGTGCTGCGGGCCGGCTATTATTGGTTGAAAATTAGGAGAATGGCCAAGCAGTTAGTACAAGGATGTGAAAGATGCCAGCGCCACGGCCCGATCCCTCATATCCCCGCTGAGACCATGACGACAATCAGCTGCCCGATCCCCTTTTCTCAATGGGGAATCGACTTGGTGGGGCCTTTGCCAATGGGGACTAGACAAAGAAAATTCCTAGTAGTCGCGGTCGACTACTTCAGCAAATGGGTTGAAGCAAAACCACTGGCAAAAATTACCGAGGAGAAAATGATCCAGTTCCTGTTTAACAACATCTATTGTCGATTCGGAATCCCGAAGATATTAATTTCAGACAATGGAACCCAGTTTCAGGGCAAGCGAATCCAGGCATGGTGCCTTGATATGGGGATCAAGCAGAGGTTTGCTTCGGTCCCTCATCCCCAAGCTAACGGACAAGTCGAGGTCACAAATAGAACCATCTTGCAGGGGCTAAAGAAGCGATTGGAGAAGGCATCAGGAGCCTGGATTGACGAGCTAACCACTGTTTTATGGGCATACCGAACTACGCCAAGAAGCTCGACAGGCCAATCACCATTCAGTATGGTGTATGGAATGGATGCCCTCCTGCCAGTAGAAATTGCACTAAGTTCGCACAGGTCGACATACTTTGAGCAGGAAAAGAACAAGGAAATGGCCAAAGAAGCCCTCGATTTGATTGAAGAAGGACGAGAAGAGGCCTGGTTGCGATCGGTCAAATACAAGCAAAAGATGCGCGCAGCATTCGACAAGAAAGTCCGAGCCAGGCAATTCTAAGTAGGAGATCTTGTCCTCAAACGTGCAGACGCCCTCAAACATGTCGGGAAACTAGAGGCTAACTGGGAAGGGCTTTACACAGTCACAAAAGTTCTTGAGAGAGGAGCATACGAGCTAGAGGACGGGGAAGGTCGTCAATTGCCCCGACCTTGGCATGTGATCCATCTTAAACGCTTTTACGCCTAAGGCTGAGTCTAAAGCCTCTTTTTGTACTGAAAAACGTTTGAATTAAATTCAGTAATAAAATGAATGTCATGTTTGATGTTTGAATTGTCTTTTTTACATTTTACCGCGGTTATCCACATACTTAAACTCTCTTAAGAACTACAACAGGTTGGAGATGCGACTACAAAGTCGACTCGAACAACTACAAAGTTGTATGCCTCGAAGAAAAATCTCGGCAGGGCTATGAAGCCTACGACTACAAAGTCGATTCGAACAAATACAAAGTTGTATGCCTCGAGCGAAATCTCGCCAGGGCTACGAAGCCTATGACTACAAAATCGATTCGAACAAATACAAAGTTGTATGCCTCGAGCGAAATCTCGGCAGGGCTACGAAGCCTACGACTACAAAGTCGACTCGAACAACTACAAAGTTGTATGCCTCGAGCGAAATCTCCGCAGGGCTACAAAGCCTACGACTACAAAGTCGATTCGAACAACTACAAAGTTGTATGCCTCGAGCGAAATCTCGGCAGGGCTACGAAGCCTACGACTACAAAGTCAACTCGAACAACTACAAAGTTGTATGCCTCGAGCGAAATCTCGGCAGGGCTACGAAGCCTACGACTACAAAGTCGACTCGAACAACTACAAAGTTGTATGCCTCGAGCGAAATCTCGGCAGGGCTACGAAGCCTACGACTACAAAGTCGATTCGAACAACTACAAAGTTGTATGCCCCGAGCGAAATCTCGGCAAGGCTACGAGGCCTATGACTACCAAGTCGACTCAAACAACTGCAAAGTTGTATGTCTCGAGTAGAATCTCGTCAAGGCTATGAAGCCTACGGCTATAAAGCCATTTTAACTACAAAGTGTCAACAAATAAAGTGTCGATAAATTTACGACTACGAAGTTATAACAAGAGAAGTCTCGATGAATTCATGATTAAAACCAATTTAAATTGCAAAGTTGCGAGTAAATGACAATTCAAGCAAAAGGAAACGAAAGATAATATTCAAGATAGGTTCATTACAAGAATCATCTCGACCTTTACAATCTAAGAACTAGGTCGGGACAAGAACAAATAGTAAAAACAAACGACAATTACAGAAAATGAAAGACAGGCCTTGAGATACGATTCTAAGAGTCAGCATCTTCGTCGCTCTCATCGATAGTGGTTACTATCTGACCTTCAAGATTCGGCCCGCTCGGCTGGATAGGAGAAGTAGAGGGAGCCTCGGGTCGAGAAGAAAGCTTGGCGGCTTGAATGGCTTTAGCCTCCAGGACAATTCACCATTGGTAATCACCCGGGAGGGAGGGGTCACCCTCATAACCTTTAGAATCAGGAAGCATCAGCCTCATCGCTTCGCGGTCGAGCTTTCCCGCAAACTCAGACCCCGCTACCACCGCCTCCCAGGCATCGAAAGTATGATCGAAATAATGGACGGCGGCGGGAAAAGGTCTATCGAGAAACTCGGGCGAGTTACAAAAGGCCTTGACAACTTCCTCGCGATAAGTCTTGAGGAAGAGAGCACCCAGCGGTGTCGTGAGAAACGATTTGCGGCCTTGCACAGTGCTGACGTCCCTCTCGAATACGATCTCCTCCCAAGCTTTTTCAAGATCGGCCTGGAGCTTCTCGTTGTCATGCTGGGCCATGGCCTTGTCGGCCTTCAGCTTGTCGACTAAAGCTTTAGACCCCTCCAGCTCCTTCTTCAGCTGAGCAATTTCCCTAAGTTGCGCCTCACATCTGTCCTCGAGGGCCTTAGTGGAAGAAGTAGGGGCCTTGGTACCCGTCTCGAGGCCGGGAAGAATGGCCGCTAAGAACTACAAAAAAAAGAGAAGTAAGCAAATAGTGCAAGAGTAAATAAACATGAATACTAGACACGAGCAAGAAGCACCTACCCGAGTGAGGCACTGTGTAGCGTAGCAAGAACGCTCATAGTCATTCCCTTCAACGCGGGCCTTGTCGGCCTCGGGGAGTAGAGAATTTAGGTACCTAGCCACCTTATGCGGCTCCGGATGGTTCCAGAGCCGGGAGGGCATCCTGACCATCACATCCTTATAAGTAACGGATGATTTCGTTCGCTTGGATACATCATTCCCCTCGACTATCTTCTCCTTGCCCTTGTCGACCTTGCGGCGCTTAAGGTCGCCGGGGAGCAGGAGAGGGGCACGATCATCTTGAGACCTCTTGCGGGCACTGGGACCCGAGGACTTGAGCTTCTTGGCAGCGGCAACCGACTTCGTGCCGGACCCGTCGGGTGGAGGAGGGGCAGATCCGCTGGCTAGCTGCCCAGTGGGTTGTTTTTTCTTCACCTCGAAGCGTTTGAGTGCCTTAACTGAAACAAAAATAATAAAAGCGAAGATTAGAAGAAGATAAGAAACAAAACTCGACATTGTAAGGAATGCTGAACAGCTTACGGGGATCATCGAGCCGAGAGATATCGTCATACAGAATGATTCGGGCGTGATTGACCAACTCACGGTCCTTTATTATGCGTCGAGCACTATAAGTACACTTATTCAACTCCTCTAAAAGTCTTTCGAAGTTCTCGGATTGAGACCGTTTATTCTGTTTAACTTTAGTGCTTATCCAATTATGTGCATAAGGATAAGCACCGACGGGAGGCCGAATAAAGACAAATTTCGACTTCCACTCCGGGATATTTGAGGAAAGGTCGTCAAGAAAGGTAATGCCGGAACGGTGGATCAAATAATGAGCCCCCTTTTGATGTCGATAACTATAACAGTAATGAAAAAATTCGACCGAGAAAAAATGGAGAACTATACGAGAAACGACGATAAAAGCTATCATGATACAGAGAGCATTTGGAGAAAACTGATTTATTGGGATACTATACAAGTCACTTATCTCCAAAAGCTCGACTTGGATAGGAAAGCGCAGGCCAAAAATGACTTGGTCGACAAAGAAAGTATGGCAACCTTCTGGAGGACAGGCGAAGTCGCTGTCAGGACTCGGGGTAACCAACTCCCAATCGAAAGGTAGCCCGCTAAACTGCCTAAAACTCTCGACTTGAGCCGTAGAGGCATAAGAAAAAAGGTTCAAAGTGGCCAATTTGGCCAAAGAACAGGCTATTGATACAACCTCTCGAGGATCGACGAGAGGGGTAATTATTGAAACAGGTACAGGGCTTGTACTATACACGGGAATATCTAACAAACTAATAGGAATACCTCGAGGAATTAAATCGAGGCGAGGAGAGCCTTCCCGAGGACTCCTCATTATTTCCACAAGACCACCATCCAACAAGGCCTGATCATATTCAGCCCAGTCGACCTTGGGGGTAGAAACACGCTGTTGTAAATATTTTTACCGGAGTAGAATCGATAGATTCGACACCGGGTCGTATCACGAGGAAGGTTAGCCGGATTATTTTGCCCGAATATTCAATCACACGAAATGATAAAAGAAAGTCCTAAACACTCTAATTCAAGAATGAGTGTTTGATTTAACAACTACTAATTGGAAAGCAAGTAATTATGAAAGCAAGACAATCAATTCCAAACTCACAACTCAAACACAAATTTCAAAAGTTTAAAGGGACTAGGGTATCGGGGACAATCGCTTTCGGTTCTCAATGTATTTAGCGGGAATCAATTACTCGGCTAACAGAGTTAAAGACCAATTCATCTAGAAATTCATCCTCAATATCTCACGAAACAAGAGAATAAACATAAACGAACAATCATCAAGTCAATTAGCACATAGGCAATACGTCTCGGAACAAGCCTACTCTAAACGAGCCGAGGTCGATTGATTTCTCCCCTTTCAGTTCTAAAATTGATTAAATGAATTAGGATGGTGATCAATCATCTAACCCTAGGTTAAGCACAACTCGAAAAGATTGAGCAATTAATCATACACATAAACGAAATTGAACCGGATTGATTATCCCCTAACCCTAGCTATTGGATTAGCTACTCATCACAATATCAACACAAGCATTCACCATAAAAGAAGCCATCACATTCATGTATAAGATGAAAAGAAAAGCTTACGATTAATACCAAATCCAAAGTCGATGAAACAACGAGCAAACCGAATCCAAAGCTAGAAAATGAGTTTTTATCCTTCAAAATCCAATCCAAGATGAAAGATTCAAGGAAAGATGTGTTTGTGGTGAAAAACTATCAAAAATGAGGTCTGAGAATGAATAAAATCCGTCCCCCATTTGATCCCTTAAGCCTTTCCATTTAAAATTCCGAGAAAAAACCTTCAGTTACAAAACAGGCCATAGTGGCGCTTTTCCCAAACCGCCGCTAAGGGAGAAAATGGTCGGGATGCAGCCCATCGCTATGCTACGTACCGCCGCTAGCTGAATTGGCCATAGCGGCGCTATGGCCATAGCGGTGCTATGACCTGGGCAGCTTTGCGCGTCGACTTTGTTTTTGCTCGTATGGGCTCGTTCGGACTCGGAATTGAGTTCCGTTTTTTCCTACACGTCGCTAACGAGCCCCTCTTTCTAATGGTGTCAGCCTCCACAATAGATTCTCGAAGACCTGTTCCTCCGGGGTCTCCAAACTATGCACCAAAAATGAAAAGAGAACAAAAAAAGACCAGAAAACAAACGGAAAACACTGAAACACTCAAATAAACGCAAAACACAAAATAAACGACAAAAAGATCCTAAAACTACCTAAGCGACTCAATATGGGGGAAAAAGAACGGTAAAATAATGACAAAAAAATGACACAAAAATGGGACAAACAACTCCCCCACACTAAAACCTTTGTTCGTCCCGAACTAAAAGAAAAGAAAAGACTCGAAAACAAGCAATCGAGCATGGATAACAGTTTCAAATAAGACAAGCCTCAAATTAATCAACTCAGTCGAGGAGACTTCTAATGACCAATCATGCATATCTCAATTACACTTGAATGCAACATTTTGAAAAGACAAACTCTCGAGCATGGAAGTGTAGTATATATATGCCTCACACTCAGTTTCTTTCATGAGTATCAAACTAGGACGCTCAAATTTGGTCGATCATCATGCATCACATAAGCTTGCTTATCATCTATTCATACTCTAAAATAAACGAAGATCATGAATTGCAAATCAAGAGGACTTTTGGGGTTGCAACAAAGGCAATAGGCACAAGGGAAGGACAAAAATAAGGATACAAATGGTTTAGATAAACAATCAAATCCTCGAGCATATAACTACTCGAATATTCCACCACCTATCCAAAATCAGAACATCATCAATCATTCCCATCAAAAACTCCATGCAACACTCACATATGCTCAAGTTGAATTGCAATCCAAGTACTCAACTTTTTCGATTTTTTTTTTTTTATTTAGGGAGTTTGCTTTTTCCTAACAAGACTAAGACATCAGGACGACATTCTCTAGGTTTAAACATTGGAGGTCATCTAAGTTTCCTAGAATGGTTTCCCAATACTCATTACTCGCCAAAGAATTTCAACAAGTAAGCGGAGTAGAATCCTTAAATCCGTCTTGCGAGTCCCTTTCTTTTCGTTTCTTTTTTCGATTTTTTTTTTTTTTTGTACTCAATATGCAACTCAAACAAGTTCTCAAACTTTTCCAACACATATTAGAAACTCCGTCATCAAATCATATATATACTGTCAAGTCTCAACATAATCAATCAAATCGGATGACAAGAAATACAGTGTAAGGCTCAACGGGCTACTAATGAAAACATCATCTCAAGGTCAATGAAAAAGGCTAAACCAGCGAAGTCAAAGAAATGCCTCAATCATCTTCACAAATCACTACTTCAATCAATTCATTTCAAAACAGACCAAAAGCAAGTTCTGATCAACAAGAATTCGACCAATATCTCTCAATAACAAAAATAAGCCTCAAACCTCTCATAGGGTAAATAAATGTCCCACAAAATGAAACATCAAGTTCATCAAAATATACTAGTTATGACCATCATCACATCTCCTCAACATCATCAACAATTCTCAACCAATCTCAAAATCAACCACAATCCATACTCAAAAACACACAAACTGACTCAAGAAGAGACACTAAAATAAAATAGAAAATGAAAACATCCTAAAAGACCTAGACATGGTCAACCATATAAGCACAAAAACATGCAAAAACTCCCCCACACTTAAAACCGAACAATGTCCCCATTGTCGATCTTTAGTGCAAGGGAATTAACCCATATAATCAACCAAACACAAAGAGAAAAAAAAGACACTAAACAAAATACGAAAATAAAGAGAAAGGAAAAGATACAAACGTACAGAGCACAGTGACTAGACTAGTCACTGTGAGTTCGGTGGTGCTGGCGGAGGGTTCAGGTGGCCAGGCCTCGAACAATGGCGGGCCTCTGTTAGCTCAAATCTCTCGCCCCATAGGGATCGGGGCAAAGCTCGGGAACTCGGTTGGGGGCGGTTAGTGTGATCGTCCGTACGGTGCTCCTTTGGGGCATTAAAACGATCCTGAAGTGATCTCTTCGCATGCTCTCGAATGCACGCGTCCTCAGTCAGCTGCTCGATCGCCTGAATATATGCACTCTTCCATCACATTCGCCTGCGGCTCAGGCGGGCCCTCTCGAACGAAAATGGCGATGGACTCGCCCAACACCGTCATGTTCAGTGTCTCACCCTTGACATCGATCATCGTATTCGTGGTCGCCATGAACGGTCGTCCGAGAAGAATGGTGTGACTCTTCTCATTCTTTTGCACTTCGCCCACATCTAGCACGACGAAGTCGACTGGCACAATCAGCTTTCCAACTCGGATGAGTACATAATCTACAATCCCCTCTGGTTGTCGGAATGAGCGATCAACCAGCTGTAAGCGCATCCTGGTGGGCTTCAAGTCACCAAGCCCGAGCCGTTGATAAACTGTAAGTGGCATGAGATTGATGCCCGCTCCTAAGTCAAGCATTCCCAAGGTCTCTTCCCCATTCCCGAAGGCCATAGTGATCAAGAAGCCTCCGGGATCCTTCTCATTTTTCGGAAAGTCATGCCGGAAGATACTTGTCGCTTCACCTACAATCACTTCCTCTCCATTCTCAAACATCTTCTTGTTCGTGGCCACTTCTTTGAAGAATCGGGCATAGGCCGGAACCTTCTTCAACACATCGGGAAGAGATAGGTCATCGTTTGTCTTAACCAACATTGCATGAAGGTCCCGGATCATTCTACGGTCTTTCTCCTCCAAAAGCCGACTCGGGAATGGAATTCTGGGTTTGTATGGGTTTGGGGATTTGTGTAAGGTAGGCTCGGGCGACGGTATAATTGGGGTCTTTGCTTCCTGTTCCTCCTTCATCGGGCTCTCTGGCTCGGGCATAAATACTGCAACCGACTTTGCATGCTCTGGTTGGCTCGGCAGCTTCCTTTTGTCCAAATCGGCCTCGATGGCCCCAACCCGTGTGGCTAGCTGGCCCACTTGTGTCTCAATACGCTTGATGGAAGCATCATGATTGGTGACGAAATTGAGAATTTTGTCCAGCTTGTCGTCCGTGCTCGATGGGATTGGTCCGGTTTCTGGTGCTGGCAGCCTTAACACTCCCCTAGGTTGTTGCTGCTGAGGGACAAAGTTGGTCTGAGGTTGCTGTTGAGAGTGGTTATTGGCCCACGAGAAGTGAGGGTGGTTTCGCCATCCCGGGTTGTACGTGTTTGAGTATGGGTTATTTCTGGGCCAGTTCTGATACCCCTGCATTGCATTCACCTCGGTAGTCTGGCCTCCATAGCCCAGCTCGACAGCTAACGGGCACACTTCTGAACCGTGTCCTTGCAACCCACATGCACCACAAACACTCACCGCCATCGTCTGAATCGGTGAGGAGCTTCGAGCATTCAATAGTCGCATCTGCTCCGTGAGCTCGGCTAACTGTTGGGCCATGGCATTATTGCTCGAGCCAATCTCATTCACTGCAGGCCTCTTACCTCTGACACTTTTCTGAGGTGAGTTAGCACTCATCGTCTCATAGATAGCAATCATCTCGTCAGCCGTCTTGGCCCCGATATCCCCTCCAGCTGCATTGTCCACCATGTACTGCAAGTTCTGGTGGAGGGAGTCGTAGAAACAATTCGCTAGTAGCCCCGGAGCGAGGTTGTGGTGGGGGCACTGCCTCTGAAGGTTCTTGTAGCGTTCCCAAGCCTCGTGAAGAGGCTCGTGCGGCAGTTGGGCAAAGGAGACTATCTGGGACCGGATGTCCTGGGTCTTCTGATGGGAATAATATTTCCCAACAAACTTGGAATATACTTCTGTCCAGGTTGTGAGAGAATCCGGGGTGAGGGTCATGAGCCACGCCTTAGCTCGGTCTTTTAATGTCTCCGGGAAACACCGTATTTTGAGCTCGTCTTGGCTCAGCCCGTGTAAAGGGAACGTCTGGAGGACGTTGTAAAACTCTCGGAGGAAGTGGAGTGGGTCCTCGTTGGCGAGCCCGTAGAATGATGAGAGCTGATTGTAGTGGACCACCTTCAGCTCATAGTTGCGGGCGGCTTGTGACAATCGGATGCAAGAGGTGGTTGGCTCGATCATAGGTTGGGCCAGATCTCGGAGGCATTGCGAGGAGGTTGTTGTTTTTGTTGAGCCATGTTCGAAGTACTCCCCTCAGACGACTTGGGAGAAAGTTTGCCTTTTTCCGGTGATTCGAGGGTCAGCTCCTCTAACAACTCCCTCAAACTCTCGTTAACCGACTTGTTGATTGGGGATAGTATATGTCCACTCCTGGTACGCATGCACTCAAACACCGAAAAGGTTACGAGCACCAACGGTAAAGAAGAGAAAATAAAATGAAAACAAAGAACTAACACCTAAACAAATAAAAAGTAAACAAGAAAAACACAAAAAAAAAATAAAATGAATAGGCGCACAAAATAAGTCCTAAACCTTCCCCGGCAACGACGCCAATTTGTTGTAAATATTTTTACTGGAGTAGAATCGAAAGATTCGACACCGGGTCGTATCACGAGGAAGGTTAGCCGGATTATTTTGCACGAATATTCAATCACACGAAATGATAAAAGAAAGTCCTAAACACTCTAATTCAAGATTCAGGGTTTGATTTAACAACTACTAATTGGAAAGCAAGTAATTATGAAAGCAAGACAATCAATTCCAAACTCACAACTCAAACACAAATTTCAAAAGTTTAAAGGGACTAGGGTATCGGGGACAATCGTTTCCGGTTCTCAATGTATTTAGCGGGAATCAATTACTCGGCTAACAGAGTTAAAGACCAATTCATCTAGAAATTCATCCTCAATATCTCACGAAACAAGAGAATAAACATAAACGAACAATCATCAAGTCAATTAGCACATAGGCAATACGTCTCCGAACAAGCCTACTCTAAACGAGCCGAGGTCGATCGATTTCTCCCCTTTCAGTTCTAAAATTGATTAAATGAATTAGGATGGTGATCAACCATCTAACCCTGGGTTAAGCACAACTCGAAAAGATTGAGCAATTAATCATACACATAAACGAAATTGAACCGGATCGATTATCCCCTAACCCTAGCTATTGGATTAGCTACTCATCACAATATCAACACAAGCATTCACCATAAAAGAAGCCATCACATTCATGTATAAGATGAAAAGAAAAGCTTACGATTAATACCAAATCCAAAGTCGATGAAACAACGAGTAAACCGAATCCAAAGCTTGAAAATGAGTTTTTATCCTTCAAAATCCAATCCAAGATGAAAGATTCAAGGAAAGATGTGTTTGTGGTGAAAAACTATCAAAAACGAGGTCTGAGAATGAATAAAATCCGTCCCCCATTTGATCCCTTAAGCCTTTCCATTTGAAATTCCGAGAAAAAACCTTTAGTTACAAAACAAGTCATAGAGGCGCTTTTCCCAAACCGCCGCTAAGGGAGAAAATGGTCGGGCTGCAGCCCATCGCTATGCTACGTACCGCCGCTAGCTGAATTGGCCATAGCGGTGCTATGGCCATAGCGGCGCTATGACCTGGGCAGCTTTGCGTGTCGACTTTGTTTTTGCTCGTACGGGCTCGTTCGGACTCGGAATTGAGTTTCATTTTTTCCTACACGTCGCTAACGAGCCCCTCTTTCTAATGGTGTCAGCCGCCACAATAGATTCTCAAAGACCTGTTCCTCCGGGGTCTCCAAACTATGCACCAAAAATGAAAAGAGAACAGAAAAAGACCAAAAAACAAACGGAAAACACTGAAACACTCAAATAAACGCAAAACACAAAATAAACGACAAAAAGATCTTAAAAATACCTAAACGACTCAATATGGGGGAAAAAGAATGGTAAAATAATGACAAAAAAATGACACAAAAATGGGACAAACACACGCGATGAAGAACAAGGAGGAGAGACATGGACCGTCCTATAACCAGTTATCTCGACTAAACCCGAATCAGATTGGTTGAGACCCCTATAAATCAGTCTGTCGAGCGTGTCAGGAGACGAGCCGGAATAGGAAGCTAGAAGAAAAAGAAACAAAAGCAAAGATCAGGCATGACGAAACAAAATCAAGCAAAGCTCAGTCGACTCATCTAAGTCGACGAAAATATGAAAGAAGGAGAAAGTAATATGCTATGATTCGATGGAAACAGGGCGGTAAGTCGACATGAAGCCAACTCAAAGAAAGTACAAAAAGAAAGAAAACGGATGTTGATAAGAATCGACATAATAAAAGCCGACAAATGGTTACACGATGTAACCCAGCCACACGCTAACAGTTAACCAAAAAGGAGAGTGTGCATACAAGATCCAACATAAAACCTTCAAGAAAAAGTTGAAGAACACGAAGAACACGAAGAACACAGGGGCTCAAAAAAACCCGAAAACCCAGAAAAAAAAGAAAGAATAGAGTGGTAGAGAGAGTAAAGCACTTACCCATATTACTCATGACGGTCTGAAAGGTGATTAGGATGCCGGAACTGTGGAAAAAATCACCGGAGGAAAAAGTTCGGATCCCTAGATCGCCGGAGTTGTAGAGGAAATTGGGAAGAAGTGAAAAGTGTTAAAGAAGACAGTCAATCATATTTATAGAAAATAAGATAGATGTTAGCCGTTAGATTGATGAGGAAACCAACGATCGTGATGAGGCACAGAATACGAGGAGTCAGCAGTTGACGGGACGCACGTCACTCATAAGATTTGAAATTCGAAATTTCAAGAAGAAAAAAGAGCGTCAATATCAGATTTATCTTGAAAAGATAGTCATTAATGGAGGGGATTCGACCCAAATAGCAAGGCATGACAAGCAGCCAAAGAGAATCAGATATCCCAAAGACGGGAAGAAGTGACGATCGACCCCTCATCACATTGACTGCAGCGCGATTACCAGAATATATCAATTTTTTCAAAACGGCTACATAGCCGGCTCAACCCGACAAAAAAAACGAGGAATAAACACATGGCCACAAAGTCGACTTCGACCAGCTCGCAAGAGGGGTTGGGAGAAAACGACTCTAAAAACTTAGTTCAACAGCTATGAAGCTGTCGAAACTGTTGCTCGACTTCGACCAGCTCGCAAGAAGGGTTGGGAGAAGATGACTCAAAAAACTTAGTTAAACAACAATGAAGCTGCCGAAAATGTTGCTCGACTTCGACCAGCTCGCAAGAGGGGTTGGGAGAAGACAACTCGAAAAACTTAGTTCAACAGCTATGAAGCTGTCGAAACTATTGCTCGACTTCAACCAGCTCGCAAGAAGGGTTGGGAGAAGACGACTCAAAAAACTTAGTTCAACAGCTACGAAGCTGTCGAAACTGTTGCTCGACTTCGACCAGCTCGCAAGAAGGTTTGGGAGAAGACGAATCGAAAAACTTAGTTCAAGAGCAATGAAGCTGCCGAAAATGTTGCTCGACTTCAACCAGCTCGCAAGAGGGGTTGGGAGAAGACGACTCGAAAAACTTAGTTCAATAGCTATGAAGCTGTCGAAACTATTGCTCGACTTCGACCAGCTCGCAAGAAGGATTGGGAGAAGACGACTCGAAAAACTTACTTCAACAGCTACGAAGCTGTCGAAACTGTTGCTCGACTTCGACCAGCTCGCAAGAAGGGTTGGGAGGAAACAGTAGGACGAAATAGGAGAACCAGACAATTAAATGAAAAACTACAGCTACGAGAAAAACGACAAAATATAAAAGCAGCGCAATAAGCATTATGTTAAAAGAAAATCCATTACATCCGAAGCCATCTCAACCTTTACATTATGAAAATAGGATGAGATGGTACAAAAAAAGAAGAAAGAAGAAAGTACAAATAGAAACATAAGTACTAAAACTAAAATAGAAGAAAATCTAAGCCTTCTGGGAATCGGCTGTCGACTTTTCAGCGGCATCCCCGCCTTCATCGACAATCGGTTCGGTCCGAGCACCTTCCCCTTCCCCAATCGGCTCCGTATTAGGCCGATCGACTTCAATCTCCTCGTCAACCGACTTTTCATAGTCTGCACCACTCGGCTCGACCAACTCAACCGGGCCGACCAAAAGAAGTGGGGGGACCTCAAGCTGAGTAGATAGCTCAGCCGAATGAATGGCCTTTGCCGCAAGGCCACTCCACCACGCATGGCCGGGGGGGAGAATTGCCTCCTGGTAGCCGACAGGGTCAGGGAGAGTTAGCTTCAAGGCCCTCCGGTCGACTTTCCCCGCAGGCTTAGTCACGGCTTGCTCCCACGAATCGCAAGCGTAATCAAAATATTGGATCACCGCGGGAACAAGCTCGTTGAGGAATTCGGGCGGAGCACAGAACGCCTTGACCACAGCCTTGCGGTAATGGTCGAGGAAAACTGCCACTATTGTGGACTTCAAGAAGGTCCGTCGACCTTCCTGCACCCCATTCTCCCTCTCGACCAAGGCCTCATCATTCGCCTTGACCAGGTCGACTCTCAGCCGCTCGGCCTTACGAACGGCCGCCTCCTTATCAGAGCGGAGTTTGGGAATAATGGCATTGGCAGCCTCAAGTTCTTCTTCCTTGGCCGCAAGCTCATCGCACTTGGCCGCATACTTCTCCCCCAAAACCTCGACATTGGTTTCGGGGGAGGTCGTGTAACGCCCCGTATTTTATTAATAAAGGAAAATACTAGCTTTTAGTTTTAAGCTAGCCTTTGTTAATAAATAATCATGTTCATGTTCAAAGTTCGAGTTAATCAGCTAGTTATATTCCAAGTTCGACTATTAGTCGATAAAATATTCGGTTTAATTATTTAAGTAACCGAATAAATTTCCAGATTTAATTCTGATTTGTTTATTTAATTAATGAGTTCGGAATTAATTATTCAGTCAGGAATATCCCGTCAGATTAAAAATATAAATCATGTATTAGTTCCGATATAATAATATTTTCGAGTATTAATTTTCAAAATTAATTATTTTCAGTCGAGATTACCCGAAATTATTTTCGACGTTCCGTTTACGTTCGAAATAATTTTGGTAATTAAGTATTATGCCTAATAAGTAATTAGGCATAAAGTGAGGATTAAGGAGTAATTAATCATGATTAAGGTGTAATTGCCGTGAGGATTATACCTTTTAATTCCAAAAAGCCGTGGGCAAAATTTGCTTCATTTAAAGGAAACTTGTTCTCTTTCTTAAGCTTGAAGAATCCTAATTAGTAGTGACTAAGCAATTGTTTTGGTGAGTTAGCATTATGATGTGCTAATTAGCTTCCAAGTGGCACAAATCCCTTTAACCAACAAGGCTTAGCATCATCAATTTTCCCCTCTCGGCTTAGTATATATAGGGGAGAAGTGGAGCGAATTTTGTTCCATATTATTCAGCATATATCATATATATTCTAAGAGTGAGAGTTAGTGAGATTGTTGAGAATTTTTGAGCACCGTACGCGAGCTTAGCACCGCACCGCACACCACCACTAAGAGCAACGCGCACGCTCGGAGGCTCCAGTTATCACGATCAATTAGAGCGATCAGCCAAGAGATATAGAAGGTAACATCAGTTTACCTTTGTTAAGTCATATTAGCTCCGATTGATTTAATCATGTTCATGAACGGCTTCAAGCCGTACGGCCGTGCGTGTGGCTATAGCGAGCGTGTTCAT
>CACSLK010026633.1:1235-17272 GCA_902706635.1 Striga hermonthica | reverse complement strand
AATATTCAACATACAACAAAAATCCTAATCACTACCAATACCTAATTAATCACCATAATCCAACAATAACATCAAATTTATAAACAATTCGGATAGATATTCAACATACAATAAAAACCCATCATACAATAGTTAATTATAATCATTTAACACAACGATTAAACCAATATTCAAGATTTCCTAAACAATACTCAATTAACCAAATATACTTCAATTAAACATTAATAAACAACAAAAACATAATACTACATTACATTAAAATAACAACTAACCTCTTCCCGACGATTGGTTGAAATGTTTTTTTTTAAATTGTCTTCAAAAATCGAACAGAAAAAAAAAATAAATTTGGGATGGATGAATGATTTGTGGTCGGGGGAGCAGAATGCAGCTGTTTATATTGACCAAAACACGGATTCTCATAATCCGTGTTGTTCGTTTTTTTTTTTTTTAAAGTAACACGGATTTTGAAAATCCGCGTTTTCCAGTATTAATATTAAAATCCACCGACAGTTTCGACTTTCATTTAAAAAAAAAAAATGTAAAACAAAAACGGATTCTGAAAATCCGTGGTTCGGTTAAAAAATTTAATTAGAAACACGTATTTTCAGAATCCGTCCGTTTGATTTTTTTCCACAATTATTTTTTTTTTTTTATTTTTTGCCACATTTTTTTAAATTTTTTTTAAAAAAATAACCCACCCGAAAAGACTGGCAAGCAGACAGAAATAATTATAGAGAAACAAAAAAAGAAGAAATAATATTGCCAACGAGGGAGATGGTGGGAACCGAGGAGAAAGGACTGCAGAGTTGCAGGCGGCCTTGTGTTAAATCTCTTGCACCGCTCAAATGGAAGGACAAGGTAAACCGCATATGATTCTTCACATACATCTGCTTGTTCGTCTGTTGTTCTTAGTAATATCTTACATACGCAATTATGGCTGTGTTGATGAAATGTAGCTACGAGAGAATTGCTTCAAAAGGGTTCGCGAAGACCGAAATCGCTTGCTTTGGAAATTGAGATTGTCCCAAGCTAAGTTTTCTAATCAAGAGGTTAGTTCCCTTTCCTTAATTTAATTGGGGTTTTTTATATTTATTCATGTTCTTATTTTTTACTGGATTGTAGTAGTTTGATTTGTTGGCTTGCCAATGTATGGTTTGCTGGAAATTCTGGTATGGTGGCCGTGGGACGGTTGATTGACCTATGTTTTGTTTGCTTATTAGAGAAGTGAATGTTTAGTCCTTCATGTAGAAGATGGCCTTTTTTGTTTCTATGTTCGTGGTACCGTCGATTGAGTTGGCCAGGAAAATCGTTATAGTCTCAGATGTGAATGTGAAATTCCATTGTAGTATGATTTTTTTTAATTAGTATTTTTTTCATATTTACATCAGTTGATAATTGATCCTGAAACCATAAGATATGTTTTGTATTGTGATGAAGATGGAGTTGGGATACTTTGAATGAGTATTTCGTACACAATTGTGAAGAGAAAACCAACAGTGTAGTTTCTGTTTCCCTTGACGAATCAGATCCGATCATGAATGGCTTAAGGGTTGCGATTGAGAACGAGAATAGGTTAATGCTTGGTTATGAGAGGACTAAGATAATTGATACCTAGAAGTTTTTAGAAGTCAAGTACAAGGTGCAGAAAGAGTTGCACGTTTAGTTAGGGATACGATATTCATTGAGAAATCTAGCAAATGCAAACAAGAAAAATTGAAAGACATTTAACCACCTCCTCTACCTGCCGATCTCTGATCTTTATTTAGTCCTTACTCTGTAGGTCGCTTAAGGATTCAATCCATTGACCCGTGCATCCATTTAATCGACACGTGGATCTCACTCCTGCTTCAATGTGGGTTATGAAAGCTTTTGTTAGATCCTTGTAGAAGTAGAACCATGTCAAGGCTGATAGAAAAAAAAGAAGTCCATAGTGAAGATACAAGTCATGGCTTTTATTTCTACGTAAAACTTGAGATATTTAGAAGATACCAACAGTTGCCCTTCTTGATAACTTTGTTTGTGGTGCACCCTCTACCAGGGTTCAAAAGTGCAAATAATAATTTGTAAAGCTCTGATTAAATTCTGTTACAGTCGATTAATGAAATTGAGTGATAAGTGATTTTTGTTATTGAACAGTAAGTATTGACGAAGAAAGTTCTAAACATATTGATCTTTACACTCCCAAAGTGTTGCTCTTTCTAGAGGTGATGAAGTATATTGAGCATTTGTTGAGAATGAGATTAATATGACAAGGAAGGGAAATGGTCATGCATATTTTTCAATTCAGCTCTTGAAGTGATTTTTGTTGCAGGATTTCATCAAATCAACCCTTCAGGATATAGTTTCCGATGAATTACAAAAAATTAAGGAAGCATCTCCTGATGGAAGTTTATCCCCCTCGTTAAATATATCCACCGATGATATGATTTGGGAGTATGATGGTCTTCACACAGCTTGTCAAGGTGACTGCGAGGAAATTTTGTTGGAAATGCAAAGAATATTTTATGAGGATCTAAAGACAAAGGAGAGCAGAAAAGGTTAAAACTCTTGAATAGCAATGATTTCTATGATAAATTATTAGCATGGCAGTTTCCGTTATGTTTCGTCGTGCTAAGACATCTGTTTTTTACTGAAAAGGGTTTAGAGAATCAAAAAGAAAAATGTATGGTCTATGTGAGTATTTACAAACTCTGAACGAAAACAGTCTTTTCCAATATATGTTTGGAATGTTTCACATAGGATTTTCATATATGAGAAAATTGGATACATTGACTTCAAGTTGATTCTACTAATCTTTATTACAGAAATATTAAATAAACCTGGAAATTTGTGAGCACATCAAATTATATTATAGAAAGAACACAACCTTCCTGTAAAGACTACTTATTCATTTGATGTTCTGAATTTGTAAGGATGTGACATTTAAAAATTTAAATACCCAACAAATCCATCTGTAGTATGTCAATGTGACAGTCTCCTGTATTAGATTGATGTGTTCATTGTAGCTCAACTTATAAGTATCTTTGATGGGCTGGCCAAATCTATATGGGGATTTGTTCGCCATTCTTTACAGATACATTTGCAAGGCTACTTTCAATGTTAGATTCTTTTTTAATGCCTTGCAGAGCCAGATTTTATCATAACGTGGGAGGATGAGGAAGATGAGTACTTGTCTCAGTTAGTGTATAATCACATGCTACTCAATAGTGATCAGGTATGATGATGCCAACCAACCTTAATCTCCTTTGCCATTTCATAATTTGCTCAGTTTGGAAGTCGAGCTGCTAGGTGCTGGATGCATCTCTGAATTATGTAACATGCATGCCGTAGAAAGTATAAAATTGGCCCGTTACCTTTCCTTAAACAAAAACGAAGCCTCTTTTTGTATCCTGTTATTACCATATACTCTGATTTGTTAGAAATTTCAATATGTCCATAGCATAGCAGTCATTGAATAGCAGATTTTGGAAGATTATTTGACAAACTTTTGATTCATCCAATCTTTCCACCCTTTTATTTCCTCCCAGCTAACCTGCATAGGATGAAAAGTGACACCCTTTAACCTTCAGACACGAATACCTAACTATGATAAATCACGTGTTATATGATTATTAGTTTTGTGCATGCAAAATAGACGATTACCTGTTAGTGATAGAATCTCACTCTCGTTGGATCAAGTGGCAATTCAACTACACTTTTCTTTTGAATTATGATTGGCAACTGTATAATCATCCATTAATCTAATTGAGAGGATAGTTTGCAAAATATTTTGTTATTATGGAGTCTTTGTTCTGTACCTATCTAGAAGTTAACCAAAGCAGTGATATGGTATCGAATGAGTTTGTTTGAGGTTCTATGAGGTGGCTATACTCATCCTCAGACGAAAAGGCTAGCACAGCAGAAAGAATGTGATGTTCCTATTGCATGAGAATTTGTGATTATTGCAGGACGAGAGAGTTGTGCTTTTTTTTTTTTTTTTTTAATGTTTTGTGCATTGGGGATTATTGTTAATTTGTTATTATTATTAGCAGCAGCAGCAGCAGCAGCTGCTGCTTTTCCCTCTCTTTCCCCTCCTGGCTGGTGCGATTTCACATGTTAGGCTTTGTATTATGTTGTAACACATTGGTCATGTTTTTGTTGGTGGATTTGGAGCCTATTTTTAGTATGAATTTAAGGGGTCTGATACAAAACTCCATATTAATGTCTGTTAATTACGTTTCTACCAAAGTCCAACATTTTGATGCAGTTTCTTCTGTTATAGATTAAGGAGGAGGTTTGGTGTCCCATCTGCAAACAGGGAAAGTTACTGGAGAATGGTCACCATATTTACTGCAGTCAGTGCAAGCTCAAACTGAATAGAGACCATGAGGTCTTTTACTCTCTCTCTCTGACACACACACACACACGCACACACACACACACACACAACGTGTCATTATACTAGTTAATAGTGTGTTCTCCGGATCTCAGGTTGATTTGAATCAGTTACGGGTGAGGCTGGGTGAAGCCCATTCAGAGCATTTCGATAGAGGATGCAAGTTGAGACCTGAGTTCTGTGTCGAGACTAAATTTGGACTCACTGCACTGTACATTAAATGCCAAGGTTGCAATACTTTTGAGATCATATTATAGTCGCAACCAGGAAAGTTATACAGCATACTGTTTAGATAAATCTGACTTTTATGGTTGCTTTTCTTTGTTCTGGGTGGGCTTTTCTTGTTTGTTTGAGCTGCATCATGTACATAACAAATACTATTCAATTAGTCACAAAATCTTGTTTTATTGGGTATAATTTTCTACAGATACACACTCGTTTCCCCGAGCAATGTGATGGTCACGAGTTGCAACTACGAGGAACATAATATGTTTTGGAAAAGTTCCAACTTTGAGAGAAAAAACAAAAACAATAGCAATACAATTATTTTATTAATTAGCTTTTATTTGATTTACCAAAAACACAAACAAACAAACAAGGAATTGTTAGCACATCACTCTAAATATACCAAAGTTTATGCTTAGTCTTCACGTAATTGGCAGCTCAAATTGTGAACTTAATGAGCTAAATAAACTGTTCAACTCGTTTCGCAAAAAAACAGAAGAAGATCGATCTCTCTATAGTAATTGTGATAGCTCCAGATTTATTTGATGTTTTAAATTCTACCCGAATCATTTTGGCTGGCAAGAACATCACATAAGACTTTCCTAACAAGACTGATCACTATACATTCCGTTCTTAGAGCAGCCAAAACATGAAAACATTTTAGATGATGATTAATGCAAGTGTGAGCGTCCTGGTCCGGTTCGAGGTAGATCGATTCTTGTCCTCGTTGGTAGAACGCTGGAAACCTGCAAATAACTCACACCAGGGGTTGTGTCCGATGAAGAGCCTCCGATGCTTAAGTCAGTATGTGTATGAGTATACTGGAGTTGAATAATGGAAAAATCGTGTGAAGGATGAAAGGCTCACCCCCTTTATATAGGAGTGAGATACCTGACTTAAGGCTGTCCAGATTTGAAGAGCTGGCTGCCTAGCTGCCCGTCCGTACTCTGACACGCCGCGCGCATGTCAGAAGTGGTGCAGGACGTTGGGAGCTGTCAGAGGTGGTTGTCGCTATCAA
The DNA here is from genome assembly GCA_902706635.1 of Striga hermonthica. Lineage (NCBI taxonomy): Eukaryota > Viridiplantae > Streptophyta > Magnoliopsida > Lamiales > Orobanchaceae > Striga > Striga hermonthica. The sequence continues at coordinate 11,654 of CACSLK010026633.1, read as the reverse complement.
CCAATGTGTTCTCAACACGTGTCCTTTTGCACATGAAGTGAATAATCCTCTGAAATTCCGTTAGAGGCTCTTACACGCGCCTGTGACTAGGCCGATCCATAAAGTATCAAGTCCGCGAAGTGGTCGACCTGTTGAGGTCGACTAATCAGCTCGATATTTACCTGCTCTATCATTTACCTGGTCGAGTGATGGATTGGTCGACTACTTGATTTGGTCGACTGATTGACTGGTCGATCTTGCCGCCACTTGACTCGGCGTCTTTGCAATACAGTCCTTCCAACCGGTTCGGCAGACCGGTTTAGCCTTGCGGGTATAATATCCTATATCATCTAGTCCCCCCACTCTGGTCGAGTCTGAATGACCCGATCTAAGAGTGAACTTGTGCTCGTCGCTCTCCTGGGTTTCATTATATTCGATATCGATCATCTGATGAGTTTCCCGCTCATTTTTTTCAATTAATTCTTCATTAATTGTCAGGAATAAAGTCGTCTGTCACACTTCCTTTCTGCTGCCCTGCTTTTTTGCCACGCGTCACATCTGTCGCTTCTGTCAGCCACTTGAATTATTGCACCTCTTCGCATAATGTGCCCCTTTTGAATCCCGTGTTAATTGAATACTCCCCATCGCGAGATTTTGCTTTAATCCAACGGCCCTTATTTCTCAACTCTTCAAATCTTCTAGGTATAAATTCAACACTTAGCGGATTTTCTGAGTTTTTTCCACCTTTGCAATTTTCAAACTCTCTGTGCTCTGGGCTTTTCCTGCAAACCTTGCTCTCCTTCTCGGCGATTTCTCTTGCACTCTTCCGGCTCTCTTGATTTCCTCATCTGCGACTATAAGTAAGTTGTTCCTCGCTTGAATTTACATTTCATGTGTTTCGAATTTGCCTGTTCTTTGAATTTGTTCGCATTGGGTATCCCGAATTTACTTGTTGAACTTTCTAAATTTGCGCGTTTTATCCTGAATTTGTGCTCTGAATATTGTGATTTATCTGTTAATCGTTGTGAATTTTGCTCCTCTCTTCAAAAATCTTTCGAAATTCCTGCTCTTCCTCTTTAATTTCTTCAAAATCGCCTCCCCATGTAACCCTAGTTTTGAAAGTCTCACCTTTTTCGAAAGCTTTTCCCTTTTTTGATTTCGTTTTTGTTTTGCTTTTTTCCAGATTCTGCACCTCCATCTCCTTCTTCAACCACTTCCTCCAATTCGGTTCAAATACTACCCTCTGCCCTCGAAACTGTTCCTCTCTCAATTCTTCGTCCCGGCAAGACCGTTCCTGCCATCGTCTTTACAGCCTGTGTTTCCTCTCCCAATTCCGGGGATACTATGGACAACATTCCCCTCCGCCATCGCCGACCCGCCTTTGGCTCGTTAGATGAGCCAGAGGAGGACGAGGTCAATGTCCGTACTTCTCATGAACCTAATTTTCCTACATCTTCGACCATTCCTCCTTCTTCCTCTCAGGCTGTTCTCCCAGAATCTTCGACCATTCCTCATTCTCCTCCCTAACCTGGTGCTCCAAACTCTCCTCCCAAAAAACCTTCGACAAAAAAACCCTGAAAAACCTCCACGAAGTGCCCTTCTTCTTCCTCTCTCTCCAAAAGTTGGTACAAACCTGAGAAGATCGGCCACCCCAGCGGTTGGGCATTCTACAGTTCTTCTCCCTCCGACAAATACGATCATCCCCCGCGGGACTGCGATACCTTCTTCGAAATCCAATTCAAACTTGGCCTCTACTTTCCTCTGTGCCCCGAGCTGCTCCAAATTTGCCAATGGTTCGGGCTTCCTCTCACCAACTCCTGCCAAATGCCATCCGTTTTAAGACCACCTTCATTATCCTTTGCCACATCCGCCTAGGTCGATTCGACATCGCCTTCTTCCAGTATTGTTACAGCCCTTCCAAACAAGGTTGAGGTCTTTACCTAAAAAGCCGAAACGACGCCCACTTTATCAATGATATCCCCACCAACATCCCTAAATGGATCGATAGGTTCATTTTTGTCGAGCCTGATGTCCCCTTTCCTTGGCCCTCCACCCCTTGGGTCAAGGAAGTTTCACAAGAATCTTCAGCTCCTTCTCCAAACCCTCTCTTCGACCAGCGGATCCACACTTGGAATTTCAAACCCGTTGCGTAGGAGAAACTGCTCAAAGATGAGAACCTTCTCCATTTCTGCGGCCTTCTCACTCACAAGGTCTGCCCTCCACCTATCGAAAAGATCCTCCATCTTATTCGGATTGAGAATAATACAGGTAATCTTCGATCAATTGCTCAAGCGTTTCTCATACTCCATTGGCAGTTCGAGTGTTTATGTGTTCCCTTGTTTTTGTTTAAATAAGTCTTGTTGATGTCGAATTTAATCTTCTTGTTTTCTTCTTGCAGAGGTCCCTAGCTTTAATATTCCTCTGAGAAAGACTCTTCTGAAGAAGAAGTTTGGCCCCGGGTCCACCTCTGGATCGACCGGCGACCAGGCCCACCAGGTCGAGAGTTCGACCACTCCTCTTCACCCAGAGCCGCAGCAACAACCTCCACTACAATCCCAGCAACAACAACAATAACAACAACAACAACAACAACAACAACAACAGAAACAACAGCAACAACAACAACAACAATCACAGAAGCAACAACACCAACAACGCCAGCAAGAACGACAAACTCCCCCCTTCCATCCAAAACCATTGTTCGACCATCTACCGAGAAAGCCAACACCAAAACTCCCAACGTTCCTGAAAAAACTAGGACAAAATCTTCGACCGGCTCCGAGAAGACTGGAGCTAGGGGCTCGACCCCCCCAAGCCCAGTAACAGCCAATCTTCCTCCCAAAAAACCAATAGCCAAACCACTTCCTCCCATACTAAAACCAAAGACCAGTCTTCTTCCGAACATCATACCTCTTCCAAAACCAAAACACACGAAAAACCTCTTCTCGACCAACCATCCAAAACCCCCGATTCCGCTGATTTGACTAAGGCCATGGTCGAGTCTAGCGGCCAGGAAAACCCAGGGCATGATGTGGCCCTCGGAAAACGTCCTCGCATCGACCGACTGGAAACGGTTTGGAAGCGTGTGCGCACCAGCCATTTCCCTCCTGATCCTCTGGCTCCTAAGTCCTCCTCGCTGCTGTCGGCCCTATTGAATGAGATGGTCGACCGACTCGAGGGCGCGTTCCTCGAGGACGACCTTAAAGGCACCACCGCCACTTGATGGAGGTTAGGGATCAGCTCGTACAGTGGCTTGCCCAGATATTGCTCGTCCTGTGTTTGCTCTAACCTTTTCCTATCATTTTTCCTCGCCACTTATATATTAAATTGTTGCATTCTCGGTTATTACAGGGCTTGGTCCAATTTTTACCTTTGGCCAAGAAAGCTCGAGACAGCTCTAGGAAGTCTATCAAGCTGCTCGAGAGCGCCTGTCGTTCGATGAAAGACAAGAATTCCACCCTCTTGTAGCATAATGCTAAGCTCTGCAAGACGCAGACATAGCAGAAAGCCGAGTTCGAAGTCAAGATTAAGTCCCTTGATGAAGAACTCGCTAAAAAGGACAAAGCTCTCGTGGAGAAGGAAACCGCCCTTGCAGTGAAGGAGGTGGCGGTGGTGGAGAGAGAGGTTGCCCTGAAGGAGAAGGAGATGGCTCTCGAGCAAGAGCGGGCTGCTCGAGCGCAAGCAGAGGTTGCTCGAGCTAAGCTGGAGGCCACTCTGGCCAAGGAAAGGGCTGCCCATGCTCACCAACTCAAATGCTATGCTGATGTTGCTTCTCTTCGAGCTCGGCAAATGATGTGGGCTACCACAACTGGGCAGCTTTTTCTCCAAGCGTAGGTTCAAGACTTTGGGGTAGATTGTTTTTAGTTTGCTCTGCAGAAGGTCGGCGAGCATATCGCCGAGGAAGATTTTGAGCAGCTCGACTCGGGAGTTATCTGGGATGCCTTACCCAAAGCACCTCCTAGCTTCCGCGGCGATCCTAGCTTACCACTCGAGCACGGGTAGTGGTCGGGGCTGCTCGAGAGGACTCTGGCTCGATCTGAGATTTTAAGGAAGACTTTTTCTTTGCCCGCTGGTATGACTCCTCCAGCTTCCATGTTAATCGCATTGGCTGAATCTATTCGACAACATCCTCTTAATGAAGCCTGCGATTCGACCTCTGGGACTAATCAGTCACCCGAGCCGCACGCCTCTTCTAGCAATGCCGACTCTACTGCTGCTCCGCCTCCATAGATTAGCTCATTCTGTATTTTATTTCTCATACATTTTGGATTTGTATTTTGATGAATTTTGTATCTCTGTCGAACTGTTGTTATCTCTTGCAATGAAAATGTTTTGTTCGAATCATTTTTGTTTCTTCGCTTCTTTATCTTTGTATGTATTACGATTTGGTAATCTCGACTAATTGTCCGATTGGGTAATTGAAATTTGCGACTTGACGTGTCTTTGCTCGCGATAAACCTTGTCTTATAACCGTCAATCATTACCAATACGATTCGTAACACACACTCACCTTCAGACGTGATTGAAGCATACGACCATCTAGCCTCATGGCCTTAAACATGATGGGTTTTAAAGATTGAACACATGCCCACCTTTAGAGGTGGTCGAAGCATGCAACCATCTAGCCTCATGGCCTTAATTATGATGGGTTTTAAATTTTGAACACATGCCCACCTTCAGAGGTGGTCGAAGCATGCGATCATCCAGCCTCATGGCCGTAAACATGATGGGTTTTAAATTTTGATCACATGCCCGCCCTCAGAGGTGGTCGAAGCATGCGACCATCCAGCCTCATGGACTTAAACATGATGAGTTTTATGCCTTTTTGGATTTCTTCTTTCATGTTTATGCCTTCGTACTCGTCTCCTGGGCTCGGAAGTTTACCTATAGCTCCTTTGGCTTCGCTGGCGTTCTCGTCCTCAGGTCCCTTCACACGGTCCTAGGGTCACGGTCATGACAGATTTGGTTTTCACACTTGCCCACCCGCGAGGAATGTTCCAAACAAGAGGCCACTCAACCCGATGGTGTGAGTAATCGACCAACCTGCCCACCCCAAGGGATGTTCCAAACAAGCGACCACCCAGTCCGAGGGCCTTAGTCATGGTGGGTTTGGGTCTTCACACTTGCCCACCCGCGAGGAATGTTCCAAACAAGAGGCCACCCAGCCCGAGGGCGTGAGTAATCGACCAACTTGCCCACCCCAAGGGATGTTGCAAACAAAAGACCACCCAGCCCGAGGGCCTTAGTCATGGTGGATTTGAGTCTTCACACTTGCCCACCCACGAGGAATGTTCCAAATAGGAGGCCACCCAGCCCGAGAGCGTGAGTAATCGACTAACATGCCCACCCCAAGGGATGTTCCAAACAAGCGACCACCCACCCCAAGGGCCTTGGTCATAATGGGTTTGGGTCTTCACACTTGCCCACCCGCGAGGAATGTTCCAAACAGGAGGCCACCCAACCCGAGGGCGTGAGTAATCGACCAACCTGCCCACGCCAAGGGATGTTACAAACAAACTACCACCCAGCCCGAGGGCCTTAGTCATGGTGAGTTTGGGTCTTCACACTTGCCCACCCGCGAGGAATGTTCCAAATATGTGGCCACCCAGCCCGAGGGCGTGAGTAATCGACCAACCTGCCCACCCCAAGGGATGTTCCAAACAAGCGACTTCCGAACCAGACCATCACATACATCCTGTCATCCAAATCATACCAATGTTCTGAGCATAATAAAATGCGCAATAAAGCAAGTAATACCGAAAGATAACTGAATTTTGTTAGCTTCTGAATAGGATTCGCGAGTTACATCCTTGCTCAAACTTCCAAAATCTTTTTGAAAAAAAAAAAAAATTTACACATAGTATTTTTCAAATTAGCTATGTTTCATGACCTGGCAAGTGATCGTCCTTCTGCATCCTTTAGAGAGTATGCTCCTCTTGCATGCACTTTCTCGACCAAGTATGGTCCTTCCCAATTTGGTTCCAGCTTCCCCACGTGTTTGAGCACATCAACACGTTTCCAAACCAAGTCACCCACTTGGAATCTACGGACTTTCATCTTCTTGTCATGAGCTGCTCGCATCCTTTGTTTGTGCGCCTCCACCTTGATTGCTGCTCTTTCACGCAACTCCTCAATAGTATCTAAAGACGCCGTCATTAGATCTTCAATTTGCTCCGGTTCATATGTGCTCGATCTTTGTGACGATAGCTCGACCTCGACTGGCAGCAGTGCTTCCATCCCGTAGACTAAACTGAAGGGGGTTTCTCCTGTTGTCGACCTCGGGGTTGTGCGGTATGCCCAAAGTACTGAAGTTAGTTCATCGACCCACACCCCCGAGGCCTTTTCCAGCCTTGTTTTCAGCCCATTCAGTATAATTCGGTTGGTCACCTCGACTTGGCCATTGGCTTGCGGATGAGTGACAGAGGTAAAATGCTGCTCGATTTTCATATCCTCGCACCATGCTCGAAATCGCTTGCCATTGAATTGAGTTCCTCTTTCGGATATCAACACTTTGGGCACGCCAAACCTGCAGCAAATATTGTTATATAAGAAATTGATGACTTTCTCCTCCGTGATCTTTGCCAAGGGCTCGGCCTCCACCCATTTCGTGAAATAGTCTACCGCCACAATAAAAAATTTCCTCTACCCCGTCCCCTGCGGCATCGGCCCCACCAGGTCGATCCCCCACTGAGCGAATGGTATAGAGGCACTCATTGTTGTCATGGCTTCTGCAGGTTGATGGATCAATGGGCCGTGTTTCTGACATTGCAAACACTTCTTCACCATAACTCTAGCGTCCTCCTTCATCGCCGGCAAAAAATACCCTGCCCTCAAAATTTTTGCGACCAAAGCACCCGACTTGCTATGGTCACTGCAGTATCCCTCGTGAACTTCTCTCAGTACGTATCGACCCTCCTCTTTGGTCACACGCCGCAAATGCTGTCCCCCATACGACCGCTTGTAAAGAATACCTCCATGCTCAAAAAACCTCCTTACTACCTTTAACACCCCTTCCTTCAACTCCCTTAAGATTGGGCCCCTCCAGTCCTCAACCTCCTCGACCTCAACCACCTCCGCATCGACTACACTTTTTTCCAAATACAATAGAGTGACACTTCTACTCTTGCAATCCACTAAACTTTGAGCAATCTTCGACAACAAGTCTGCTCGGTCATTCTCCCCTCGAGGGATCTGTATCAGCTCGAACGAATCAAATTCCTCTTTCAACTTTCTCATCTCATCCAAATATTTCTGCATCCTGTCCTCCTTAACTTCAAATCCCTCCTGAAACTGCCCTACAACCAATTGAGAATCAGAGCGCACTTGCACCTTTCGGCCTTCCCCCGCCATAACAAATTGCAAACCTTTGATCACCGCCTCATACTCAGCTTCATTATTGGACACCTGAATCTCATCTTGGCTGCAAACTCCAAATAATCACCCTTAGGGGAGATAAGAATAATCCCCAATCCTGCTCCACTTCTCGCCACAGATCCATCCACGAACAATTTCCATAGTCCTCCAGCCTCTTCCTCGATTTTCGTGCCCTCCTGGATAAAATCCGCCAACACCTGCGTCTTAATAGCCCTTCTCGGATCATATATTAGCGATTATTCACTCAATTCGACTGCCCATTTCACCAATCAACCAGACACTGAGGGTCGCCCGAGCGTCTCTCCCAACGGCATATTCGTCCTCACCCTCACTTTTTAATTTAAGAAATAAGGTCTCAGTTTTCGTGCAGTTACAACTACCGCCAGAGCACACCTCTCAATCTCCGAGTACCTCATCTCCGCTTCTTACATCACCCTACTCACATATTAGATAGGAAATTGTGCCACCCCTTCTTCTCGTAACAACACCGAACTCACTGCCCTCTCTTTAATAGAAATATATAGGACCAAGTCCTCTCCTTGCACCGACTTAGCCAACAAGGGAAGGTCAGCTAGCACTCCCCGCAATTCCTTGAATGCACGTTGAGCTTCATCCGTCCATTGAAACTTCGCGCTCTTCTTCAGTGTTTTAAATAATGGGCCACTCTTCTTCGCCACTTTGGATATAAAACGGCTCAGCCCCGCAATTCGACCAGCCAAAATTTGCACCTCCTTAACACTCGCTGGTGATTTAATCTCCATTACCGCCCGCACTTTCTCCGGATTCACCTCGATACCTCTCTTTGTTACCAAGTAACCAAAGAATTTCCCCGATCTCACCCCAAACGAGCACTTGGCTGGATTCAACTTCATCACGTGCCTCCTCAAAGACAAGAATGTTTCCTTCAAGTCCCGCACATGATCTATCTCCTCTTTACTCTTTACTAACATGTCATCCACATAGACCTCCATATTCCTCCCCAATTTCTCCTTGAAAATTTTATCCACCAACCTTTGATACATGGCACGTGCATTCTTCAGGCCGAACGGCATCACAACGTAACAATAAGTTTTTCGACTCGTCACGAAGCTCACCCTCTTCATGTCCTCTCTCGCCAAGGGAATTTGATGGTATCCTTGCGAGGCATCCATCAGGCTCAACAACTCACACCCAACAGTTGAATTGACCAGCTGGTCGATCCTGGACAGCGGGTACAGATCCTTCGGGCATGCTTTGTTCAGATCTCGAAAATCTATGCACATTCTCCACTTCCCTTCGGTTTTGGACACCATTAATGTATTTGATAGCCATTCCGGGAACTGAATCTCATTAGTATGCCCAGCTCCTAACAGCTTCTCGACCTCCTATTCAATAATTTTATCCATCTCTGCTCCATGGTGTCCTCTCTTTTGTTTCACCGGCCTCACACTGAGGTCGATGTTTAAGTGATGCTCGATCACCTCAGCACTTATTCCCGCCGACTCCTCCGTCGTGTAAGCAAAGATATCAACAAACTCTCTCACCAAACTGATCAGCTTCGACCTAATTGGCTCCTCCAACTCCTTCCCAATTCTAAATTTCCTCTCCTCATATCCTTCGACCATTTGAATTTCCTCCACCTCTCCTCCTGGTTGGATGTCCACTTTCTCCTTACCCTTTTCCAATCTCTGCTTGTCCTCCTTCGACCTCGACCCGCCTGGTCGATTAATCTCCTTCTCCTTCGGCTTGGCCTGCCTCCTCGCCAGTTGTTTGTTATTGCTCACCGTCGTCTGGTAACAGCTTCTCGAAGTAAGATGATCCCCAGTGATCTCACCAACATTTTTGCCCACAGGATACTTGATCGCCATGGGGTACGTGGATACGACCGCCTGGAATGCGTTCAAGCTCATCCTCCCCATAATGATATTGTATGATGATTCTGCGCCGGCGACCACAAATCTAACCATCTGCACCTTTCTTGTCACCCCTGACCTTAATGCGACCGGCAAACTGATCTCACCCATCGACATTACTTCGCCTCCATTGAAACCGTACAGGGCCGTGGCCACCGGATTTAGCTCCATGTTCAGCTCTTTATTAATCTGCACAAAACAGTCATAAAACATTACGTCTACCGAACTCCCGATATCAATAAACACTCTCTTCACATCAAAACCCGCAACCTCCGCGGTAATCACCAAAGCATCATTGTGTGGTAAGACCACTCCTTCAGCATCCTCCGCTTTGAAACTTATCACTGGCATGTGAGTCGTGATCCCGACCTTCTCTCTTTTTCTCTTCACAACTCGAGCGTGCCCTTTCCTGGCATTATTCGAGTCACCATCCGTTGGCCCTCCTGAGATCATATAAATCATTCATCTCTTCATGAAAGTTTCGCCTCCTTGACCTCCTTTCTCTCCATCTCTCCTGAACTTCTTCTCTCGACCATCTCTATCGCCCCCTCCTCATCTCTATCACTTCTCTCCTCTGAATCCTCCCGACATCTTCTTCTTCCTTTCCCATTCACCCTTTCATGGTACACAAACTCCTTCAAATATCCTGCCCGAATCAACCTCTCAATTTCATCTTTCAAATGCCTGCAATTCTCCGTGGTATGGCCATAGTCTCGGTGAAAACGACAATAGATATCCGACCTAGGTCGAGTCGGGCATGTGAACCTCGTCTTTGGCCATGTCACATCTTCGCTCGACATCTTCTGCTCCATCGCCTCGAGCACTTCTGTCATATCTTTCCTCAGAGGCGTGAAATTATGGTACCTCCGCCTCTCGAACAACAATGGCCTCCCTTGCCACCTATCATCCCTTTTCGCCTGCTTTGAGTCTCGCCCCTCTCTTCTAGGCAATGTTATTTTCGGCCCACTCCGCCTGGGCGAACTTCTCCTTGGCGATCTTCCCCTTGGCGGGCTTTTTTCCTTCTTTGGCTATGGTCGAGCAGCTCCCTCCAATTTAGCAAACTCCACTTTCATCTCCTCCAAATTAATATACTTCCTGCACCGCTTCAAAACATCCTCATATGATCGAGCAGGGGTCTTTGCCAATGAGGTTCGACAAGGCCCCGCACGAAGAC
>CACSLK010026557.1:25312-54835 GCA_902706635.1 Striga hermonthica | reverse complement strand
TGTCGCGCGACTTCGCGCGCTGACGCGCGGTACCGCATGCTGGTGCGCTTGGCTGGGCGTTGCTGCCGCTATGTGCGGACAGCACGGCCTAAGGCCGACCCTTGCCGGCCGTTCGACACTAATTCTTGAACACTCTGACTTCACTTAACATAATTTATTATAATATAACCTAATCGCTGACTTTCCCTGAAAAGAAACTACATTTGCATGATGAACTCAATGGGGCCGTGGCGAGCGCGCCGTGCGCCGCCGACGGCAATACGCCGTCTCCCGACCAAAACACTTTCTCCCTCGGCAACTCCAGAACAAATAAACATGAACATTATTTTGAGGCAATTTAAGACATAAATACACGGAAGAACATGATCATTACTGAAGGCAATAGAACATGACTCGAAGCTGCCCGTGGCCACGCGCGATAAGCGCTAGCGACGGTTTGAGCCATTTCACCAATAAAACATCATTTTGCCTCGACTAACATGGACTAACTGGGTATGAAATGACCTAAACTGAACAAATAAACGTGAATTGTACGAGAGTTGCCGGGTAAAACAAGTAGTTGTTCAATAACGATTTACTTTAAGCATATTTGAACTTTAACACGGCAATACTATAACCTCTTGAACATAAGTCGAACACTTCAGCTTAAAATGAACTCATTAACATAAAAATAGGCTAAGAATAACTATACCTCCTTGAGTGTTCGACGAAATTGCAACTGATCAAAGCCTAGCGTGCGCGTCCGCGTGAGCAGTAGGCTATTGTCGTGCGGTGCTCGTCGACTGCCGTGTGGGAGGAGTGTGGAAAGCTTAAGCTAAGGAGCTGAGTTACTTGCTGAACCTTACGAAGTGTTGTGAAGGTAATAGGTACAACATATATGCTAGAAAAGATGCAAAATTTCGGTCCAATTTCCTCCTTATATAACATGGCCGAAAAGAGATTTGAGTGACGAGGGTTTGGCGTGGCTTAATAATGCTAGTTTGACATATGTTACTTAACTATTGATTTAAATGGATTAGTCATCACAAATATTCCTCTTAAATGCCACGTACTCCCAACTTACATGGAAGAAAAAAAAAATTCTTAAAGCTTAGGAAATTTTGTGGAACCTTTCCCACACATGAAGAAGCCTACGGCAATTGGTAAGGAATTTGGGCATAAATTGTTTAAGGCCACGGCTTTTGTGCCATAATAATGTGATTAATTAGCATTAATTACTTAACTTATGTTTAATTATTTAATTAAACATAATACTTAATTACCAAAATTATTTCGAACGTAAACGGTACGTCGAAAATAAATTTCGGTAATCTCGACTGAAAATAATTAATTCTGAAAATAATAATCGATACCATTATTATATCGGAACTAACAACATAATTTATACTGATAAAAATAACGGGATATTACAGATCAACAACAGATGGTACTACACCCAACCCTTGAATGAAGTTCCTTATCCAAACAGCTTCCTTTGCAGCATCAGATGCAGCAATATACTCAGCCTCTGTTGTGGAATCAACAATTGTTTCTTGTTTGGAACTTTTCCAACTAACCGCTGCTCCATTCAGAGTAAACAAGTAACCAGACATGGATTTAAAGTCATCTTTATCCGACTGAAAACCAGAGTCAGTAAAACCTTCTAGTTTCAGTTCTCCATTTCCATACACCATAAAGATATCCTTAGTCCTTCTTAAGTACTTAAGGATCATCTCAACCGCTTTCCAGTGTTCTTCACCTTGATTAGACTGATATCTGCTCGTTACACTAAGTGCATAAGCCACATCAGGTCTTGTACATAACATCGCATACATAATGCTACCAATAGCTGATGCATAAGGTATATGACTCATCCGTTCTCTTTCTTCAGGTGTCTTTGGAGACATCGTCTTAGAAAGTGAAACCCCATGACTCATTGGAATATATCCACGTTTGGATTCTTCCATGCTAAACCGTTTTAGCACCTTATTTATGTGCGTTGACTGGGATAGTCCAATCATCCTTGTAAATCTATCTCTATAGATTTTTATCCCAAGGATAAAAGATGCTTCTCCCAAATCTTTCATGGAAATTTTTTTTGACAACCATGTCCGTGTTGATTGCAACATCCCTACATCATTCCCAATGAGTAAGATATCATCAACATAGATACAACAAAGGCAACTGCATTCCCATTAACCTTCTTGTAAACACATGGTTCATCCAGGTTCTTGTGAAAATCAAACGTTTTGATCGTTTCATCAAACCGAATGTTCCAACTCCTCGAAGCTTGTTTAAGTCCATAAATGGACCTTTGAAGCTTACAAACCATTTGTTTGCTCCCACTGGATATGAAACCCTCCGGTTGTTTCATATAAATGTCTTCCTTAATGTTTCCATTAAGAAGGCAGTTTTCACATCCATTTGCCATATCTCGTAGTCATAATACGCAGCTATAGCAAGCAATATCCGAATGGATTTAAGCATTGCTACTGGTGAAAAAGTTTCCTCATAATCAACTCCTTGTTTTTGATTATAACCTTTAGCAACCATTCTTGCTTTAAAAGTATTCACTTCTCCATCTACACCACGTTTTCGCTTGTAAACCCATTTACAACCTATGGGTACTATACCCTGTGGTGGATCAACCAAGGTCCATACCTTATTTGAATACATGGAGTCCATTTCTGATTGCATAGCTTCTTGCCATTTATCTGAATCAATGTCCGATATTGCCTCATTATAGCTTATTGGATCATTATCCAAAAGGAGTCCCTCTTCTTTGTTCTCTAACAATAGGTACAGCCTCTCAGGTGCCCTAGAAACCCTTGTGGATCTCCCAAAAGGTTGTGTTTCAGATGGTCCAGTCTCTACTGGTATGTTATTTGTGGTAACTTGTGGAACTTCTTGTGGTTCTTCATTAAGTTCTACAACTCTGCTATTCTTTGAGAGAAACTCTTCCTCTAAGAAAATAGCATTCCTCGAAACAAACACCTTTTGTTCAGAGGGATCATAGAAATAGCATCCAATAGACTCTTTTGGATACCCCACAAATTTACATAAGATGGATCTCATATCCAACTTATCTCCCACTAACTGCTTCACATAAGCAGTACAACCCCATACTCATAAATACTTGTACGAGGGTGTTTTGCCACACCATATCTCATAAGGTGTGTTAGGCACAGCTTTACTTGGCACTCTATTCAAAATATGTGTTGCTGTTTCTAAGGCATAGCCCCAGAATGAAAGAGGTAAACTAGTGGAACTCATCATTGATCGAACCATGTCTAACAATGTTCGATTCCTCCTTTCTGAAACCCCATTGAGTTGTGGAGTTCCAGGAGGTGTCCATTGTGAAATAATCCCATTATCTCTTAAATAATCAAGAAACTCATTAGTCAAGTATTCACCTCCTCGATCCGATCGAAGAACTTTAATACTACGACCAATTTGTTTCTTTACTTCATTTCTGAATTCTTTGAACTTTTCAAATACTTCAAATTTGTACCTCAATAGGTAAACATATCCATACCGTGAATAATCATCAGTAAAGGTTATGAAATAGTGGTAGTTCCCCTTGGCACTAACATTTAGTGGTCCACAAACACCTGTATGGATTAAATCTAACAGACCTTTAGCTCGCTCCACTTGTCCAACAAATGGTGATTTTGTCATTTTACCTTTAAGACATGACTCACAAGTAGGCAACCTTTCCTCGCCCCTAAAGTCGAGTTTTGATCCCAATTTGTGAATCCTCTTTTCAGATATCTGACCCAATCTAGCATGCCAAATTGTGAATGAACTATGATTATCTAATTTCCTTTTATTTTGTTGAATGGTTAGGATGGGACTTTGTGGTGTAATGGTATATAATCCATTTGTCAAATTTCCGGAATATATAAAAGTCGTATCTTTGAAAATAGAACACTTTCCACTTTCAATTACAAACTCAAAACCTTCTCTATCCAGAACTGGAATAGAGATAATGTTTCTTATAATGTCCGGAACATACAAACAGTTTGTAAGGAAAATATTTACACCATCATTAAATGCTAGATAAACATTCCCAATTGCCTTGGCAACAACTCTTGCTCCATTGCCCATCCTTAGGAGTGTTTCTTCAGGTTCTAGCATGTTACTTCATGCCATCATCTGCAAATCATTGCAAATATGTGAACCACAGCCGGTATCTAATACCCAAGAAGAATCATTAACTGATAAGTTAACTTCAACAAAATAAATACCTGAACTCTTCAGGCTTGCAAGATACTCCTTGCAATTCCTCTTCCAGTGCCCAGTTTTACCACAATGATAACATTCATGATTAGACTGAGGATTAACCTTTTCTTTGTTCTTCCCTTTATCGTTATTTGCCTTCTTGTTGGGTTTATTGGGAACCTTTCCCTTCCCCTTCCTCTTCTTAGACTTTAAGGTCTTCGCATTGGAAGTGGATCCAACAAGAAGCACCGGCTTATCCTTTTTAATTGTGGATTCAGCCGTCTTTAACATGTTCACTAATTCTGGCAGAGAAGTCTCCATATTATGCATGTTAAAGTTAACGACAAAACTGTCAAATGACGGTGGCAGAGATTGCAGCATGAGATCCACATAGAGTTCATTATCCATAATGACTCCAAGGGACGAAAGTCTTTCCCCACAAGAGCTATCATCTTCAGCCCATGATCATGAACTGAAGAGCTCTCGGTCATACGACACCTGAAAAGTTCCTTAGATATCTGATATCTAATCTGCCGCGTCCTATCACCATACAACTCTTGTAAGTGAAGGAGTATTTCAGAAGCATTATTCAACAATTCGTTCTGTCTCTGCAACTCATTAGACATAGATGCTAACATGTAGCACCGAGCCTGGAGATTGTCATCTGTATGACGTAAATACTCTCCATACTCATCAGATGTCTGATCCTCTGGTGGAGGAGAAGGGGCTCTGTTCAGTACATATTCCCTCTTCTCAGACTGAAGAACAATTTTTAGGTGCCTTAGCCAATCGTTAAAGTTGGGTCCAGTTAATTTGTTTTGTTCTAGTATACTTGCGATTGGATTTTTAGCCATTTTCGTAGATTGATCTACAAAATAACAAACGAAGCAGAAAATAGTTAGACTATAGAATTTATATTCATTTAACATTAGGTCTTTAATATTAAATGTCTCCCACTATTTTAATTAAAACCCATTTTAATTATGAAAATCTAATTTTTCATAGTGGGCTTGAAGTCCAATATAAATATTCCATATCCCAATTTTATGAGTACGCATGGAACACTTATATCGGTAGTCAACTTTTGACAATTGTATCGCTATACAACCTTCAAGATATTTTGCCTCACCTTTCCTTATATACCTCAATTTTATGACCGTATATATTACTCAGTGTCAAATCAAACCCATCAAACATTCATGATAACGGCCCACCAGAGTGTCCCACGACTCATGGTCAACACAAAGAGGAATCCGTTTCATGAGTATCTTTATACTTAGTAGGGATCATAGCTTTCGACACAAAACCACCCCACGACTCATGGTCAGTGATAAAGCATCGTAGCATCTCATGTCGTCTACTTTTGATGGAAAGCCTGGATTAATAAGTTCTAACTTATTTCTATCCATTATTGATTTGATATGAATTAATCTCATTAATTCTTTAGGGTTCCTTAGATCTCATCGATTACCATCTTTACGTTTATTTACCGTTTCATCCATCGCATAAATCACAAACATAAATAAACCTAACATACATCTAATGCATGCATTCGGTGGATGATCATGACCTTGCCTATGCGATCCATTCGAGCCAAAATGGATCTATGCCTATGCACGTGATAAAATAAATAAATAGAACTACTTCTATTACAATTTATTTTATCTACCCGTACAAACACAGGCCTTCGAGTTTTATAACTTGTAAAATTACCCACACAAGCGTGGGCCTTTTGCATCGAACGGTCTCCACCTAGATCTAATCTCTAATGATACAAGAACTTAAAATTTTACAAATCATAACTCAAGCGACTCACAGGTCTCAATAAATTACATTCATTCAATTTTATTGAAAAATTAAACCATTCAATCATATTGAATTAAAAGGCAACCATTCAATCACATTGCATAATAAAATAGACATTCAATCATATTGAATATGAGGCACATGATCATCCCATTCATCACATGAATTAAAACATAATAAAAAAAATTATTAAGTCACACGACCAGTGTGACAAAGTCACACGACCAGTGTGAGTCCACACGACCCGTGTGATCCTATCACACGACCCGTGTGAAAAATCCGTAAGAAAAAATCAAAATTTTCCTTAAGTCACACGACCCGTGTGGCTCAAGACACGGGTCGTGTGTCTCCACACGACTCGTGTGACTATGTCACACGACTCGTGTGAAAATCACGAACCAAAAACAAATTTTTCTTTATACTCACACGACCCATGTGGCTCAGAAAAGGAAGGTTTTTCAGTAGCATCCCGAACCACGATTTCGTAAATTAATAGGTATTTTCAGAAAAGGTTTTCCGAAAATTTGACTCTGATTTTAATAAGCTAGCGGGGTGTAACAATTGGTATCAGAGCACGTTTTTGTGTATCTGAACACTTTAATAAGTTAGAAATTTTTCAGAAAACCCGACCACGCCTTGCCGACTACCAGGTAAGTGCTGATTTACAGTTTTATATATATAAACAAATGCCTAAGTCTATGCTCAGTATGGCGTTAGATATTCGACCCTAGAAACCAGTACGGATGCTCGAGTCAGTAATAGAGTATATTTAGGACATAGTCGATTTATTCCAGTTTATTCGATAATTCGACTCTAGTTTTCTCGGGTTATATTAACAACTCGTCAAGAGATTTTCCTTATCAGTCAGTTGATATAATTTAGTTATGCTATATTTCTGTGTTTGATCAAATTGAGCATTTGACTATACAGATGGCACGACGTAGAGATCGGGATCATCATGAGATTCCACAAGCTACTGTAGTCGCCCAGTTTCGCGACTACCATCCTGAGATGTTTTCCGATCAGGGAGATCCCCGACTTGTCGATGAATGGATCCAGGGCCTTGAGATGATTTTTGAGGTCATGGATTGTCCAAATCGTTACAGCGTACTTTGTGCCCAGATCCAGATGACTGGCGACGCACACCTTTGGTGGAATGCCTCTTGGGGAATGCATCCCGGTGAGAATGAGCATTGTACATGGGATCGATTCAAGGAAGTGATGCGCGAGAAGTATTATCCAGCTTATTATCGCGCCGAGCTTGAGCGTCATTTCTTGGTGCTTAAACAGGGTGCTCGTTAAGTGGACGAGTACGAACGTGAGTTTACTGGGCTTAGATTCTTCGTTCCCGAGTTACTGGGTTCGGAGGAGAAGAGATCGAGGCATTTGATCGACGGACTTTTGCCAGTAGTTCGTCATAACATCGTTGGCCACGGCGTCCAAACCTATGCCAATACCGTCAGTAGGGCTCAGGAGATACACGCAAGTATCTGGAGGGAGACCATTCAGATTCCAGTGCCACCAGTTGCCAGACCACTACCAGCACCACTTGCCCAACTAGTAGCTGCCCAACAACTAAAGAACCAAGGAAAGAGGAAGTGGAGAGGACCCCAGGACGACCGCAGGAACCTCTAGACACAACAACAACCGATTTCACCTTGCCTCACATGTGGACGACGTCACCACAGAGAGTGTCTTATGGGCTAGAACATCTATTTTTTTTTGCCGAAGGCCCAAACATGCTCGTTTCAACTGCCCAGAACGTCAACAACAACAACCACAACCACTGCAACCTCAACAACAACAGCAGTCCAGGCAACAACCCCCGAGACAACCTCAGCAGCAGCAGCGCGGGAGACAGCATTCCCGTGTCTATGCAGTCGATCAGGCCGAAGCAGAGAAGCACCCAGGTACCATGTCTGGGATGATTATTCTCAATGATATTTTTGTTTTCGCCTTATTCGACACCAGAGCGACTCATTCATTTATATCACACTGATGTCTTGATGCCATTGGGGTTCATTCCGTTAGCACTGTCGATCCTCTCCAGGTGAGTTTAGCCTCAGGAAGAAAGATAGTAACCGATGCCAAAGTTGAGAGTCTCAGCCTTTCAGTCGGCGGCCGTATCTTGACTACCAACACTTATGTCATCGAGATGAGAGATTTTGACCTCATTCTCAGTATGGGCTGGCTAATCCGTTTTCATGCAGATATTCGTTGTCACGACCGGGAGATTACTCTTCATCTTTCAGAGGATGACCAGATCACTTTCTTCACGACCAGGACCCGTACTATGCCTCATATCATTTCCATGGCGAAAGCCAGAAAGATCTTACGACGAGGTGATTGCCAGGGGTACCTAGTGAGCCTTGTCAGAGACAAATCTAAAGCACGGACACCTCACGACATTCCTATCATTTGTGAGTTTGTGGACGTGTTTCCAGACCAGCTTCCATGCGGACCACCCAGCCAGAAAGTGGAGTTTTCTATTGATCTTATTCCAGGATCCGGACCAGTATCTAAGGCGCCGTACAGAATGACACCTAAAGAATTACAGGAGTTGCTGAAACTCAGTTTTATTCGACTGAGTGTTTCACCATGGGGAGCACCTGTTCTATTCGTCAAGAAGAAAGACGGTTCTATGCGTATGTGTATTGATTACCGGGATCTTAACCGGTTGACGATAAAGAACAAATATCCGCTTCCCAGAATTGACGACTTGTTTGACCAGCTGAGGGGAGCCTGTGTATTTTCTAAGATTGATTTACATTCAGGTTACCACCAGTTGAAGGTCAAGGAGTCAGATGTTGCCAAGACAGCATTTCGAACCAGATACGGTCATTACGAGTTCGTGGTTATGCCGTTCGGTCTTAGCAATGCCCCAGCGGTGTTCATAGACTTGATGAACTGTGTATTCCATCCTTTTCTAGATCAGTTTGCTATCGTATTTATTGATGATATTATGATTTACTCCAAGAACTAGAAGGAGCATGAAGAGCATCTGAGGGCTGTTCTTGAAATCCTTAGACGAGAAAAATTATATGCTAAGTTCTCTAAATGCGAATTTTGCTGCAGCGCGTGGCTTTTCTTGGCCACATTAGTACTCAGGCAGGTATCGAAGTTGATTCCTCAAAGATTGTCGCAGTTCAGAACTGGTCAGCGCCAAAGAATCCGTCCGAGGTTCGTAGTTTCCTCGGCCTTGCAGGTTATTATTGCAGATTTATTGAGGGATTTTTTAAGATTTCCCTCCCTTTGTCTCAATTGACGAGGAAGTCTGTGAAGTTCGAATGGACAGATCGTTGTGATTCGAGCTTTCAGGAGCTAAAAGAGAGGCTTACGATGGCACCCGTGCTGACTATTCCGGATCCTTCTCGGATTTTCACCATTTTTAGTGATGCTTTGAGACAGGGTTTGGGGTGTGTACTTATGAAGGACGGCCAGGTTGTAGAATACGCTTCACGTCAGTTGAAGCCCCATGAGCTTGTTGTGTTCAAATTATTTATTTTTACCGAGTATCGAATCGAAAGATTCGTTCCCCGGGTCAATCTCACAAGGAAGGCGGTTCGGAATTTAGCTTTGATATTGATAACACAAAAAGAAAATAAAACCTAAACAATCTAATCACGATTGGAGATATGATAATTACCAGCTAAGAATTAATATAAAAATGATAATCTATCTAAAACTGCAAACGAAACAAGGATGAAGAAGCTTGGGAGTCGGGGATAATCAATTCAAGTTTTATTCACAAAATTGAGGTATTAATTGTTCGATTTAAGATTGACACTCTCACTTAAACATCTAGCGGTTCGCTCCCTATAACTTTTCGTAACAAGGGATTGAACATAGATGAGTAAGTTCGAGCATACGATGCCGGCCTAGAGGTCCGATTCCAATAACTCACGTAACAAGGAATGGGACATAGTCAAGCATGTATTTCAATCCAAATCCATAGCCTATTCCGTTAAGAAATCATTTATCTTGTGCGAGCCAAAGACTACAACTTTTCCCCTCTTGGTTTCAAAGATTGCTCAATTAAATCAGAGGGTGATTAACCGTCTAATTCTTAAAATCAACAAAAGCTTAACTCGACAAATCAATATCCAGTTATTTGTAATCGCAAGATTGAAGTGTCACCCTTCAATTATATCAATCAATCAAACAGGATTTCATCAATTCTTAATCAAATTAACCCACACAAGAATAAACAATTCAAGCCCGAGAGATACGAATTAAACAAGAACAATCATCTCTTATCCCTAGCAATTGGAATTAGCTATTCATAACAAATCCAACACAAACAAGCATTTTTCCCAAATCAACCATTTTTCATGAATTAAATATGAAAGAAAAACTTACAATAAATCCCAATTCAAGGGTCAAATGTGAAGTACAAGCTTATTCCAATAAGTTGATGAAGAGAAAGAAAAGAAAAAAATGAAAAGTAAAGAAGAAAACAAGAAGGAAAGATGAAGAAAAGAGAAGGAAGGAGAAGGAGATTTGTGTGCTTTCTACGGGCTAGGGTTCATCTCCCAGAAGGGGAGAGGATAATCCCTCCATCGTCTAAGAAATCTGCTATTTAAAAAACTGTTTTTCGCGTCCTCCGCGGCCGCGGAGCTTCCCGCTGGCCGCGGTGAACAACAGCTTCGCGGCCGCGACTACTCCCAAGGCCGCGACATGTTTCTGCAGAAGGTTGGGCGCTGGCAGTTTTTTGTTCGCCGCGGCCACAGTGAAGAAAGGGATCGCGGCCGCGACGAAGAAAACTGGGTTGCATTGCACGACTTTACTATTTTTGCTCGTTCGGGTTCGTTTGTACTTGGAATTGAGTTCCGTTTTTTTACGCGTCGCTAACGAACCCCTCTATCTAACTATGCAAACCCATCAAATATTTTCTTGAAAACCTATCCTCCCTAATCTTATGACATGCACACCAAAAACGTGATTTGAGCGACTTTGTTGTTTGAGCCCGTTCGGGCTCGTCCGAGGTCGAAATTGAGTCCCGCTTCTTCCTATATGTTACCAACGAACCCATCTTCACAACCATGATTGCTCGATCAAATTTTGGGCTAAATCCATTCGTCACGGGGCTTCCAACCTGCACATCAAAAACAAAAAAAAATCTGGAAAAACACACGAGAAACAAAAGAAATACCAAAATACAGCAAAAATAAACTACAAAACGAACTAAAAAACAACTAAAAGACCTAATATGGGGGTAAAAGAAAGGCAAAATGACAACCAAAAATGCAAAAAAAAAATGGGACAAACAACTCCCCCACACTAAGACCTTTGTTCGTTCCGAACAAAGAAAAGAAAAGAAGACAAACAAATGAGCATGGACACGGTTTCAAACAAGACTAATCTCAAACCAGTCAATCAAGTCGAGAAGAATTCCAATGATCATAATAGCAAACCTCAACTATTAACTTGAATACTTCGAAAAACAAAGACTCTCGAGTACGAAAATATATCATATGCCTCACCCAGTCTCTTTCGCAAATATGAGATAGGTACGCTCAAGCTGGTCATCAATCAAACCAATCATAAGTTTGCCTATTATCTAACTTTTACTCTAAAACAATCAAGTTCGTGAAACAATGAATCAAGAGGACTTCTAGGGATGAAATGTAGGCTCTTTGGATCAGTAGGATATATATAGGTTAAGTGGCTCAAATAAAAACAAATTCAACTCAATTCCATCACCCAACCGTGATCATGAACACCACCGGTTGCCAAACACTAACCTGTTCCTCCCTACTAACCCCAACACCAACACACATCCCAAACAATTATTCAAACATCATTTTTTTTGTTTTTTTTTTTTAGGATAACCTTTTGGAAAATTTATCTAGGTTTAGCCTTCGGGTTTTTCTACCCGAGTCTCCTAGACCGGTTTCACGTACTCATTGCTTGTTTCCACTTACATTAGTGGTCAAACACTTGGAGTAAAATCCATTCCGCCTCCATTTTTCTTTTTTTCTTTTTTCTTTCTTCTTTTTTTTTTTGTCAAAACTCAACAATCACCACCTCCATTTAACAAATCATCAATCCTCAACATCATCATACGAGGTTATCAAGGAAAAATATCAACAAGGCTCAAAAGGGGTGACCAGTGAGTATTATTTACGGAGAAAAAGAAAAAGGGAAGAAAATACAAGGAACGCCTCAATCATTTTCACGTTTCACAAACTCAGTCAATTCATTTCAAAGTAGACTCAAGGCAAATTCTAACTGAATAAATTTCAGACCAACATCTAACAAGAAACAAGTATGGCTCAAGCCTCACAAGGTAGATAATGTCAATCAAAACAACCAAGCAATTCATCGAGATATGCCACCAATTCTCATCATCACAACTACTCAACTCAATCGACAGTCATTAACCAATCTTGTCATACACCATACTCCAAGCTCAAAAAGACAGAACAAGATCCTAAAACTAGACCGGTCCACCACATAAGCATGCAAAATCCAAATAGACTCCCCCACACTTAGAATGAGGCAATGACCTCATTGCTTCAACACAAAACCAAAAGTCATATAATAGGACCTAGAATTTTCATATAATGAACTAAACTAGCACCTATCACAAGACACAAACTCAAAAGAAAAGAAAAGAGAAAAAAAACTCAAAAAAAGGAAAAAAAAAAAAGAAAAGGGTGTGCAAACTGAAATGCCTCGAGGAGACTAAGTATCCACGTTCGAGCCACTCGCTCACGCTCAGCTCAGAACCTCGATACTCCTCCTGCTCGAGCGTACAAATAATACCTGTCGAGAAATCCACAAAACTCCAAACTCCAATTATAAAAATATAAAACTAAAAGTGCAAAAAGAAAAATATCTAGAAAGCAGCAAATTCCTTGGGTTACCTCCCAAGAAGCGCTTGTTTAACGTCATTACCTTGACGAAACCTGAAGAAAACTCAACCGGGATCTAGGAAGAATTGACGTTCGTGCCACGCCTTCGTATTTTTAAGAAGTGGTAGCCTGGGCAGGGTGGCCAGATGGCGGGCATGGTGGGTCCGGGTGGCGATATCCTCGATGAAATAGTTTCGGGCCTGAGCAATCCCCAATCCTATACGTAGAGCTTTTCCCACCCAAGCTCTATCGTCAACCTCCGAAAGTATAAGCTCATCTGTGGAGAAAGTCGAACTGAATGCTCCCCACTCGGTGACACAGTGTGATGGCTCCGAAGGTGAATGCGCCAGGTCAGTCGTGGGAGGATGGACTTGAGAACCAAGCCCATGGAACTCCTCCTCTGAGATATCATCAATGTCTCGCTGGAGCTCATCATTTTCTTCTTCGGCCTCACACATTTGCTTCATCGGCGTCACACACTTTTGCCTCGACTGAGTCGATATGTGTTGTAAGAATCTCCATTTGTGTGCTCAGTCGAGCACACCCGAGCTCAATCTCCACATCTCGAGTGGTCTGGGTAGATATGCGAGCAAGGATGAGGTCGAGCTTTTCATCGTATGTCAGAGCAACCTCCCGAGGTTCATTACTGTATGTAGGTTCGCCTTGAGCGGTGATCTCGGGAGAGAAATTGGTAGCTCGATCCTCTAAAGCTTGCACGCGCTCCACAAGATTCTCGATTCTAGACTACAGATTGCTCCTACGGCTGATTGGGATGCTAGAAGAGCGAGATCCTGGTCGCGCTTTGCATTGTACTATAAGGAGTCCTCAAAAGACTCATAAGGTTGCTCAACCGGCCCAAAATCCCACTGCTGCTCGTAAGGATATGCCCATGTCTGGCCATAGTCCAAGAATCGTAGAGTAGAGGTGACTGATTCAGAAAGGCACATCGGGCTGTGGTTTCTTCTTCCTTAGCCAACCGGGATGATGCGAAACCATAGATACGGTCGAGCTTCTCGTTGAAATCATGGGACTCATGATATTGCTCAACCGGGAAGGGGTCCCAGTACTGCTCGGAAGGGTATGAATATGGCTAGTAGTGATGCTCGGAGTGATAGCTCGGCTCGTGAACCCAAGGTTGGGTGTGCTGTAATGGGTAATCACGGTTGTAGTTCATAATACCTGCACACCAAAATATAAAAACCACACGAGCCACGAAAAGGAAGAAAAGAAAAGACAAAAACAAAAACAAAGAGAAAAACAAAGAAACGCAAAAGAAAAAACACAAATATTAAAAACACAAAATAAAGAGAAACACGAAAAATAAAATCAATAACAAAACCAAATATCCTACTTTCCTTCCCCGGCAACGACACCAAATTTGTTGTATACACATTATTTAGTTTTACCGAGTATCGAATTGATCTAATCACGATTGGAGATATGATAATTACCATCTAAGAAATAATATAAAAATGATAATCTATCTAAAAATACAAACGAAATAAGGATGAAGAAGCTAGGGAGTCGGGGATAATCAATTTAAGTTTTATTTGCAAAATCGAGATAATAATTGTTCGATATAAGATTGACACTCTCGCCTAAACATCTGGTGGTTTGCTCCCTATAACTGTTCCTAACAAGGGATTGAACATAGACGGGTAAGTTCGAGCATACGATGCCGGCCTAGAGGTCCGATTCCAATAACTCACGTAACAAGGAATGGGACATAGTCAAGCATGTATTTCAATCCAAATCCATAGCCTATTCCGTTAGAAAATCAGCTATCTTGTGCAAGACAACGACTACAAATTTTCCCCTTTCGGTTCCAAAGATTGCTCAATTAATCAGAGGGTGATTAACCGACTAACTTTTAAAATCAACTAAACCTTAACTCGACAAATCAATATCCAGTTATTTCTAATCTCAAGATTGAAGTGTCACCCTTCAATTATATCAATCAATCAAGCAGGATTTCATCAATTCTTAATCAAATTAACCCACACAAGAATGAACAATTAAAGCCCGAGAGATACGAATTAAACAAGAACAATCATCTCCTATCCCTAGCAATTGGAATTAGCTATTCATAACAAATCCAACACAAACAAGCATTTTTGCCAAATCAACCATTTTTCATGAATTAAATATGAGAGAAATACTTACAATAAATCCCAACTCAAGTGTCGAATCTGAAGTACAAGCTTATTCCAATAAGTTGATAAAGAGAAAGAAAAGAAAAAAATGAAAAGTAAAGAAGAAAATAAGAAGGAAAGATGAAGAAAAGAGAAGGAAGGAGAAGGAGATTTGTGTGCTTTCTACGGGCTAGGGTTCATCTCCCAGAAGGGGAGAGAATAATCCCTCCATCGTCTAAGAAATCTGCTATTTAAAAAACTGTTTTTCGCGTCCTCCGCGGCCGCGGAGCTTCCCGCTGGCCGCGGTGAACAACAGCTCCGCGACCGTGACTACTCCCAAGGCCGCGACATGTTTCTGCAGAAGGTTGGGCGCTGGCAGTTTTTTGTTCGCCGCGGCCACGGTGAAGAAAGGGATCACGGCCGCGACGAAGAAAACTGGGTTGCATTGCACGACTTTACTCTTTTTACTCGTTCGGGTTCGTTTGTACTCGGAATTGAGTTCCGTTTTTTTTTTTTACGCATCGCTAACGAACCCCTCTATCTAACTATGCAAACCCATCAAATATTTTCCTAATCTTATGACATGCACACCAAAAACGTGATTTGCGCGACTTTGTTGTTTGAGCCTGTTCGGGCTTGTCCGAGCTCGAAATTGAGTTCCGCTTCTTCCTATATGTTACCAACGAACCCATCTTCACAACCATGATTGCTCGATCAATTTTTGGGCTAAATCCATTCCTCACGGGGCTTCCAACCTGCACATCAAAAACAAAAAAAATCTGGAAAAACACACGAGAAACAAAAGAAATACCAAAATACAGCAAACCACGAAATAAACTACAAAACGAACTAAAAAACAACTAAAAGACCTAATATGGGGGTAAAAGAAAGGCAAAATGACAACAAAAAATGCAAAAAAAATGGGACAAACAACTCCCCCACACTAAGACCTTTGTTCGTTCCGAACAAAGAAAAGAAAAGAAGACAAACAAATAAGCATGGACACGGTTTCAAAGAAGACTAATCTCAAACCAGTCAATCAAGTCGAGGAGAATTCCAATGATCATAATAGCAAACCTCAACTATTAACTTGATTACTTCGAAAAACAAAGACTCTCGAGTACGAAAATATATCATATGCCTCACTCAGTCTCTTTCGCAAATATGAGATAGGTACGCTCAAGCTGGTCATCAATCAAACCAATCATAAGTTTGCCTATTATCTAACTTTTACTCTAAAAAAATCAAGTTCGTGAAACTGACCACGGTTGGGCATGCACTGGGCGTGGCGCGGCTGCTGCACGGCTGACGGTGCGGCGCTGGCCACGGACGCGCGTGCCGACATGCAACTGAACGCTGCGGGCGTGCGCTGTGCCTTCCCGCAACACTGGCTACTCGAGCAGGCTGCTGCCGAAGCCATCATCAAGCGGCGCTGCGCGCTGGCGTGCGTTACCGCATGCTGGCACGCTGGCTGGGTGTTGGCGTGCACAGGCGCACTGCCAACGGCCACTCGCAGAAGGTACTGATTACACGCAGTACCTGCCGCGCATACCTGCACTACCCGCGCACTGCCCGCTGTGCTGGGTGACTGCTGGGCTCGACTGCCGCTATGTGCGGACAGCACGGCCTACGGCCGACCCTTGCCGGCTGTCCGACATTATTTTCCGACAACCTTAACATAAAACAACATCACTTGACTTAATATGACCAATATACTGAATTTACATGAAAATGCTGAACTTGTTCAATGATCCAACTTACGGCCGAGGATGCACTCGCTATACACGAGGCTTACGGCCTATGACCAACTCTTCGACTAAACGTGACAACCTCACGACCAACCTTATATGACTGACCGTAACATAATATTTTAAAGCTGTTGGGACATGAGTTGTACGAACAAACTTGTTTATAATAAAAGATAACATGATACGGCCGTGACACGCACACCACATGCGGTCCTTGGCTTTAGCCAAATTCTCGACCGAACTTCTATTTTACTCAACAATTCCCACTTGACTGAACATGATAACTTAATAATGGCTGAAGACGCAATAAACACTCGGGACTTGCTGGAATAAAATGGAAGTAACTAGGTCTTGGCCTAAAATGGCCTAAACCGAGCTTAATATGGCATATTCATGAAATTTCAAGCTATGAGCTGAACAACCTCACACCAACTGAACTTATAACATGAAAGAGAGTTGGAGATAAGGGTACCTCTCCAAACGTTCGGCTGAAAACGAAAGATAGGCGTGATTCCTTGGTTCCGCGTGTGGTAAGGTGTGGCCGTGCGGTGCTTACGGTGCGGCGGAAGCTAGTTGCCGTGCGTGTGGTATGGAGAATTTTTGCTGGTTTACTTGGCTGAACTTACTAACTTATGCTGTACTAATATGGAGCTTCAAAAGTTGGGGAAAATTTCCCAAAACTCCACCTATATATAGATGGGCCAAAATGAGGATGGGTGACGAAGTGAAGGCGTGGCCTTTTGCTCTTTTGACAATTTCTATTTAACTAGTGACTAACATGGATTAGTCACCCCCAAATACACCTCTTAATTCCACGTATCCAATGCTTAACATAGAAGGAAAATGTTCCTTAAGACTTAGGAAATTTATACAACATTTGGAAAAATTCTTGCCATAAATCCATACGGCTTTAATGCCATTAGTGTGTGATTAATATTAATTAATCACTAACGTATGTTTAATTATTAAATTAAACATAATGCTTAATTACCAAAATTATTCCGAACGTAAACGGTACGTCGAAAATAAATTTCGGTAATCTCGACTGATAATAATTAATTCCAAAAATAATAATTGATAACATTATTATATCGGAATTAAAACATAATTTATACTGATAAAATATCGGGATATTACAATCCTCCCTCCTTACAAAATTTTCGTCCTCGGAAATTCAAAAAATAACTGATATACATGAACTATGTACATGGAACATAAATATGTACATCAAAACTGAAAATCTGGAAAACGAGTGCGAATATCGGACTCCTCCTCCCAAGTAACTCCGTGGCGATCCCACTGAATACGCACGAGGGGAATATCTCGCTTCCGGAGCCGATGAACCTGACGGTCCAGTACAGCTACCGGTCGCTCCTCGTACGATAGATCTGGCTGAACCTGAATATCCGAATGAGGAATGACATGATCGGGGTCGCACATGTATTTACGCAACATCGATGCGTGGAAAACATTATGAATGCCTGACAACTCGGGAGGTAGGGCTAATCGATACGCGACCTCTCCTACTCGTTCGAGAACCTCGAACGGACCGATGAATCGAGGGTGCAGCTTCCCTCTCTTTACAAATCGAACGACTCCGCGAATCGGACGAACTCTGAGAAAAGCTGGCTCGCCAACCTCGAACTGAATATCTCGTCGATGATGATCGGCGGAAGATTTCTGTCGACTCTGAGCTGTCCTGAGTCTCTGCCGGATCAACTCGACCTGATCTGCCGTTTCCTCGATCAGCTTAGGACCGAGTATTCGTCGCTCTCCAACGTCGTCCCAATAAAGAGGGGAACGACACTTGCGACCGTAAAGTGCCTCGTAAGGAGCCATCTGAATAGAAGAATGGTAGCTGTTGTTATACGCGAACTCTGCGTACGGCAACAACGACTCCCACTTAGCACCCCTGTCAACAACCAAAGCGCGAAGCATATCCTCAAGTGTCTGAATAGTCCGCTCGGACTGACCATCTGTCTCCGGATGGTAGGCTGAACTGAACTCTAGCTTCGTGCCCATCGCCTCATGTAAACTATGCCAGAATCGACTGACGAATCTGGGATCTCTGTCAGATACGATCATAACGGGCACTCCGTGGAGTCGAATGATCCCACGGGTATATATCTCAGCCAACTTGTCCAGAGACATCTTCATCGAAACGGGTAAGAAATGCGCAACCTTAGTCAATCTGTCGACCACGACCCAGATAGCGTCGTGATGTTCAGACGACCTCGGTAATCCCGTAGCGAAATCCATCGTGACTTCCTCCCACTTCCACCTCGGAATCGGCAGTGGCTGCAGGAGACCGATCAGACTCTGATGTTCGGCTTTGACTTGCTGACAGGTAAGACATCTCCTGACGAACTCGGCGACGTCCTTCTTCATGCCTCGCCACCAGAACAACCCTTTCAGGTCGTGATACATCTTCGTGCTCCCGGGATGGGCCAGATAGGGTGCGGTATGAGCCTCTGATAAAATCTCCTTCCGCAACGCCTCGACCTTCGGGACCACGATCCTGCCTCTGAACTCTACGGCACCATCGACACCTAACTAGAAATCCTCAACGCCTCCAGCGCGAACCTTGGCCTCCAAGACACGAACAAACTCGTCCGAATCCTGCTCTCGCCGGATTCTCTCTCTCAGCGTTGGCTGAAGCTGCATGGCACTGACACTGGCACTGGTACTCCCCGAAACGGCTATGGGAAGTGCATCGATCGCCTGAAGCTGCATCCGGGCAAACTCATGAATCAATGGACTCTGCTGGGTAATGACGTACGTCAAGTCACCCCTCACCTTTCGGCTTAGGGCGTCAGCAATGACGTTCGCCTTTCCCGGATGATACTGAATAGAACAATCGTAATCCTTGACAAGCTTGAGACAACGGCGCTGTCTCATATTAAGCTCCTTCTGCGTGAAGATGTACTGCAGGCTCTTATGATCTGTGAAAATCTCGCAACGTCCGCCGTAAAGATAATGTCGCCAGATCTTGAGAGCATGAACAACGGCGGCTAATTCCAAGCCGTGCGTCGGATAGTTCTGCTCATGAGGTTTAAGCTGACGTGAAGCATACGCGACGACCTGGCCGTCCTGCATAAGGACACATCCCAAGCCCTGTCTCGAAGCATCGCTGAAGATAGTGAAACTACGAGAAGGATCGGGAATAGTCAACACCGGTTCTGAAGTTAACCTCCTCTGGAGCTCCTGAAAGCTCGCCTCACAACGATCAGTCCATTCGAACTTCACAGACTTCCTCGTCAGCTGGGATAGAGGGAGGGCAATCTTAGAAAAGCCCTCGATGAACCTGCGATAGTAGCCAGCTAAACCGAGAAAACTGTGAACCTCGGACGGACTCCTCGGTGTCGACCAGTTCTGAACGGCTGAGACCTTGGAAGGATCCACCTCGATACCTGCCTGAGTAATCACATGACCCAGAAAGGATACTCGCTGGAGCCAGAACTCGCATTTGGAGAATTTTGCAAACAACTTTTCTCGTCTGAGGGTTTCGAGAACCACCCTCAGATGCTCCTCGTGCTCCTTCTGGCTCTTCGAGTAGATAAGAATATCGTCAATAAATACAATAACAAACTGATCGAGGTAGGGATGGAAAATACGGTTCATAAGGTCCATGAAAACAGCTGGAGCATTGCTGAGGCCGAATGGCATGACGACGAACTCGTATGGCCGTAACGAGTCTGAAAGCGGTCTTAGCGATATCTGATTCCTTAATCTTCAGCTGATAGTAGCCTGATTGTAAATCAATTTTTGAGAACACACAGGCTCCCCTCAACTGATCAAATAAATCGTCGATCCTGGGAAGCGGATACTTATTCTTGATCGTCAACCGGTTAAGATCTCGGTAGTCGATACACATACGCATGGATCCGTCCTTCTTCTTAACAAAGAGAACGGGTGCTCCCCACGGTGACACGCTCGGTCGGATGAAACCGAGTCGTAACAGCTCCTGAATCTGCGCCTTAAGCTCCTGCAACTCCTTTGGCGCCATACGATACGGGGCTTTGGAAACTCGACCGGCCCCTGGAATGAGATCGATAGAGAACTCCACCTGCCGGTTAGGCGGTCCTCCTGGAAGCTTGTCTGGGAACACGTCCACGAACTCACGAACGATTGGAACATCATGAGGTGAGCGTGCTTTCTGAGAATCGTCGACAAGGCTCACCAGATAACCCTGGCAGTTGCCTCGTCGCAATAGCTTAGTGGCTTTCGCCATCGAAACAACATGAGGCAGTGAACGATTCCTGGAGCCAAAGAAAGTAATCGACTCGTCTTCCGGAAGATAGAGAGTGATCTCCTGGTCATGACACCTGATGTCTGCATGATAGAAGGATAGCCAATCCATTCTGAGAATAAGGTCGAAGTCCCTCATCTCGAGAACAAATGCGTCGGTAGACAATACTCGGCCACCGATGGAAAGGCTAAGATCTGAGGCTTTAGTTGAGGTCACTATCTTTCGTCCCGAGGCTAAACTCACCTCGAGAGGATCGACCGCAGTAATGGCATGAACTCCGATGGCATCAAGACATCGTCGTGAAATGAATGAATGCGTTGCTCCAGTATCGAACAAAGCGAAAATAGGAATATCATTAAGCACAACCATCCCTGACATAGTACCTGGCTGCTATGCTGCCTCGGCCTGATCAACTGCGTAAACCCGGGCCTGCTGTCTGCCCCTCTGCTGCTGCTGCTGAGGCGGCCTCTTCGCCTGCTGACGTGGCTGCTGCTGCTGTGGTGGCTGCGGAGGCTGCTGAGGCTGCTGCTGAAGTCTCTTCGGACAACGACTCGCAAAATGTCCAGGCTCGTGGCAGTAGTAGCAAATGTCCTGACCCATGTGGCACTCTCCCAACTGAAGTCGTCCGCACGGGCACGGTGGAACCTGTTGCTGTCTCTGTCGGGTCCTCTGGTCAGTCTGTGTACCCTTCCCCTTCCTCTTCTTCTCCTTTGCCGGCTGAGCAGCTGGTAGAGCTGGTGGAGCTGCGAATGGCTGAACTGGGGCGGATGTCAGGGCACGATCACGGACGGCCTTCCTCCTGATGCTAGCGTCCACCTCCTGGGCGATAGAAACTGCACGAGCGTAGGTCTGTGTCCCGTGTCCCACAATGTTATGACGGACTGCTGGGTAAAGCCCGTCGATGAACCGCTGTGCTCTCTGGGCCTCCGTGCGAACCAGGTCCGGTACGAAAGCTGCAAGTCTAGTAAACTCTCTCTCGTACTCATCAACAGTACGAGTGCCCTGCTGGAGCGCTAAGAACTGACGCTCCATCTCTGCCCAATAATATGAGGGGTAGTACTTTTCGCGGACTAGCTCCTTGAGCATATCCCACGTACAACCCGCTTTCTCACCGGGACGCATGCTCCAGTAGGCATTCCACCAGAGCCTAGCATCACCAGTGAGCTGAAGCTGAGCATAAACTACACGATATCTATCTGGACAGTCCATGACCTCAAAGATAAACTCCAGGCCCTGAATCCATTAATCAACGATGCGGGGATCTCCCCGCCCTGAGATTTTTCAGCGTGATAGTCGTGGAACTGTGCGACTACAGTAGCCTGAGTAGGAGCCTGATGATCGGGTTCCCTATGTGGCGACATCTGAACATTGAGAGAGTTTAACATTATTGAATACGTGATAACATCTTGACTGATTACTAAGGCACACAGATCTCTTGACAAGTTGCCAAAAATGGCCGATAATTACTGACATGAATCCTGAAGAACTCTAGAGTCATATCGAAAGATACTAAAGTCTAGAGTCATGAATGTACTGAGTTCTAGAGTCATATCTGAAAGTCCTGAATTCTAAAGTCCGATCCTGATTCGAGCATCTTAACTAAGTCCTGATCCATAATTTCTGAGCATAGACAAAGTAATATGTTTATAACTGAAAACATAAATCAACACTTACCTATCGTCGGCGGGGCGTGAGCATGACGGTTCAGGTTTTTCTAAAAAATTATTGACTGA
Organism: Striga hermonthica; assembly: GCA_902706635.1. Taxonomy (NCBI): domain Eukaryota; kingdom Viridiplantae; phylum Streptophyta; class Magnoliopsida; order Lamiales; family Orobanchaceae; genus Striga; species Striga hermonthica. Next base: position 32,110 of record CACSLK010026557.1, on the reverse strand, counting down.
AAACTTTTTCAGAGACGCAGAAACGTGCTCTGATATCAATTGTAACACCCCACCTTATCGTAAAATCAGAGTGCAAAAATTTCGCAAAGTCATTTAAAAATAAAATCTTTTACTTTGCGAAAACTGATTTGGGGTGCTACCGTAAAAACGTGACTTAATTTCGAAAACCGTTATCGTAATTTTCTAATAGGCAAAATTGCATATAAAAGCACCACCTTTTATGTTTTGGCAATTTAATCACCACCTTTGCAATTTAGCAATTTAATACACAACTTTACTTATTTCTTGCAATTCGAATCACAGGGCCCAATTTTCGGGCCTGTTCTGGTGACGTGGCATTTTGTGGTGACGTGGCGTTTCCACGTGTCAATGACGGGGCATCTTTGGGCTGACGTGGCAGTCTATGTCAATTGAAAAAAAAAAAAGAATATGTATGTGTAGAAAGGGGGGTTTGAACTCTGGTCTCCATGGGAGAAAAGTAACTATGCTACCAACTCACCTATCCATGTTAGTTAAACTATTCAATAACAATTTATATATATAAGAATTACGTATGAATAAATTATATTAAGTTTAGAATAATTAAATATATTATACTTTTTTTTTTTCGAAACGATAGAATTAAATATATTATATTAAATTAATAAAATATAAAATTATCATAAATTAAATTAAATGAAAATAAAATAAATGAAGATAATTAAAAATCTTAAATAAATATAATAAATTAAAAATATAATTTACGTAAATAAAATGTTAAATAATCATAAATGAATAATGAAACAAAAATTGTTATTTTTATATAAAATAATAAAATATTAAAAATCTTAAATGAAATAATAATTTATTATATAATAATAAGTTATTATATTTATAATAAATTTATTTTAAATAAATAAATAAAAATATGAAATTAATATAATATTATTAATTCGATTCACTCTAACACAAAATATGAATTCAAAAAAATATATTTTAATTATCTTAATATATTATTTTTAATTCAATTTTATATAGTTTAATTTAATATAAATAAATTTCTTTTAGATTTAATTTGATTTCTTCATACGTAATGTGTATATATATAAAAGGTAATTACATTTGACAACTAAGTTGGATTGGTGTGGTGGTAGCAATGGTTGCCTTTTAACCCTTTTAACCCAGGATCGAATCCCATAAATGGCGGACAACATATTTTTTTTTTTAATTGACACATGGGTCGCCATGTCAGCGCAAAAATGTCATGTAATTGTTGACACGTGGAATGTCGTCAGCAAAAAAATGCCATATCAGCAGAACGGGTCGCCACGTCAGCAGAACAGGCCCGAAGTTGGGCCCTGTGATTCAAATTGCAAAAAATAACTAAAGTGGTGTATTAAATTGCTAAATTGCAAATGTGGTGATTAAATTGCAAAAACATGAAAGGTGGTGCATTTATATGCAATTTTGCCTTTCTAATAAAGTCATACTGTTACTGAAAGCATAAAGTTTTACATAAGTCCGGTCAAAATATAAGTTCATCAAAACCATCGTCAGCAGAAACGTAAACCGTCATAATATATACACAATCAAAACATAAAAGTCCTGAAGCCTTCGTCATCTCACGCTCCCGGCCCGACGTCTTGACCTGAAAAACATGATAACAATGGGAAATGAGCACTATGGCATTGTGCACTCATACTAATGTAAACATTGAAAATAATAACAACATCATGATATCGGCATATACATAACCTCAAGATGAAACCGGTAATAACATGAACATGAATCTGATATTGTCGCGCAACGTGACACTGACCGTTACCTCATCTGCCGGCAAAAACTAATGTCGGACACCATGTGCACACTCTAGTGGGCAGACTAAGGCCACTAGAACCCAGAATGGACCGGCGACCATTCCGAGCGGATACATGACATGAAATATATACCTCAAACATGGTACCGTAATTATAATCAATGTAGTACTTAGTCTGAGTCCCCACCTGAATCTGCTGAACTGAACGGTAGTGCTGATGCCTGATCAAACTGAAAATAATATAAACAATTACTATTGACTATGCTCAGACTGTTAACTTAGCTGATTAATTTCGTTAAGATGCTCTACTGAACCTGACATGATATTTAGACTTAACCGGAATAACCGGAACTGAACTGACATGAACTGATCGGACATGAACTTACGGAACTGAAATAATCCCGGAAATTTAACTTAAATGGCACTTAAAATGCGAACTGGGATCAAAATAACATTATTTGGGTCAAACCGGTATTAACCGGTCCGATCGGGTCTGGCCGGACCGCCGGTCTGCTCGGACCGGTCGGCCGGCGGCTGACTCAGTCCACGGCCTGCCAAGGCTGCGGCCGCGGCTGCTGGTGGAACTGATGCGGGCACGGCCGTTGCGGCCTGCCTGCCATGGCCATGGCCGAGAGTGCTGCGTGCACCTGACCACGGTTGGGCATGCACAGGGCGTGGCGCGGCTGCTGCACGGCTGACGGTGCGGTGCTGGCCATGGACGCGCGTGCCGACATGCAACTGAACGCTGCGGGCGTGCGCTGTGCCTTCCCGCAACACTGGCTACTCGAGCAGGCTGCTGCCGAAGCCATCATCAAGCGACGCTGCGTGCTGGCGTGCGTTACCGCATGCTGGCACGCTGGTTGGGTGTTGGCGTGCACAGGCGCACTGCCAACGGCCACTCGCAGCGGGTACTGATTACATGCAGTACCTGCCGCGCATACCTGCACTACCCGCGCACTGCCTGCTGTGCTGGGTGACTGCTGGGCTCGGCTGCCGCTATGTGCGGACAGCACGGCCTACGGCCTACCCTTGCCGGCCGTCCGACATTATTTTCTAACAACCTTAACATAAAACAACATCACTTGACTTAATATGACCAATATACTGAATTTACATGAAAATGCTGAACTTGTTCAATGATCCAACTTACGGCCGAGGATGCACTCGCTATACGTGACCAACTCTTCGACTAACGTGACAACCTCACGACCAACCTTATATGACTGACCATAAAATAATATTTTAAAGCTGTTGGGACATGAGTTGTACGAACAAACTTGTTTATAATAAAAGATAACATGATACGGCCGTGACACGCACACCACATGCGGTCCTTGGCTTTAAGCCAAATTCTCGACCGAACTTCTATTTTACTCAACAATTCCCTCTTGACTGAACATGATACCCTTAATAATGGCTGAAGACGCAATAAGCACTTGGGACTTGCTGGAATAAAATGGAAGTAACTCGGTCTTGGCCTAAAATGGCCTAAACCGAGCTTAATATGGCATATTCATGAAATTTCAAGCTATGAGCTGAACAACCTCACACCAACTGAACTTATAACATGAAAGAGAGTTGGAGATAAGGGTACCTCTCCAAACGTTCGGCTGAAAACGAAAGATAGGCGTGATTCCTTGGTTATGCGTGTGGTAAGGTGTGGCCGTGCGGTGCTTACGGTGCGGCGGAAGCTAGTTGCCGTGCGTGTGGTATGGAGAATTTTTGCTGGTTTACTTGGCTGAACTTACTAACTTATGTTGTACTAATATGGAGCTTCAAAAGTTGGGGAAAATTTCCCAAAACTCCACCTATATATAGATGGGCCGAAATGAGGATGGGTGACGAAGTGAAGGCGTGGCCTTTTGCTCTTTTGACAATTGCTATTTAACTAGTGACTAACATGGATTAGTCACCCCCATATACACCTCTTAATGCCACGTATCCAATGCTTAACATAGAAGGAAAATGTTCGTTAAGACTTAGGAAATTTATACAACATTTGGAAAAATTCTTGCCATAAATCCGTACGGCTTTAATGCCATTAGTGTGTGATTAATATTAATTAATCACTAACTTATGTTTAATTATTAAATTAAACATAATGCTTAATTACCAAAAGTATTCCGAATGTAAACGGTACGTCGAAAATAAATTTCGGTAATCTCGACTGATAATAATTAATTCCGAAAATAATAATTGATAACATTATTATATTGGAATTAAAACATAATTTATACTGATAAAATATCGAGATATTACACCCGGTGTCAGCCTGCGTGCTCCCAGCTGCCTCTTGGCCCAAATGCTCGTGTCCCAGCCCAATTGCAGCGTTGCCCGCGGCCCAGTTCGCGGTGTAGCAGCCCAGCGAGTGCCTATGCGAGCCCAGCGCGTGTCAAGTCAGCCCAGCGTGCTCCAGCCGGTCTAGAAGCAGCGCAGACCGGCCCAAACGCAGCCAGCGAGTTACAAACCGGTCCAATTCGGTCCAGCACTCCCAGTTGGTGTCCAAGGCGGTTCCCGAGCAGTCCGAATTGTCTGATTCACTAACCGAAGGTCCAAGACGATCCGATGAGCTTGATGAGCGATTGGAGCACCTTGACAACTCGATTAGAATCGAGAAAGGCTAAGTCTAGCTGCCCATTAGACTTTGGTGTTCAGACAATCTCCATCAACGGAAATCAGAAACGTCTCAGAGTCGGCAAAAATTTTAAACCGTAAGTCCTAATGCTATCTATAGATTCTGCTGCGTTAGGATTTATCATTCAATAGATTTGAATGTGCACATTGTCGACGTTCCTAATAGAACCCAACAACTGGTATCAGAGCCCAGGCTAATTCTACTTTGTGCACTATTCGAATTAGGACTTACGTGATATATGTGAATTAATTGTGTACGGACGCAGCGCATAATAGATTAGAATGGCAAATAAGTGTGTTTGCAGGTATTCTTGAATCCGACTATTATGGGCCGCATGTATGTTTTTTTTTTAATTCATGTATGTCCTTTTAAAAAGCCTCGGACATGTCGAGGATTTTTGGGTTGGTTAATGCTTGTAATAATTTATGCGCGCGGTGGGACACCACATAGTTTAAATGCTTTACTAGATCATTCATGTACGACCCCTGCGTGGGCCATAGGATCAATGTATGTAATTTATATTATGTAACTGTTCGTTCGACCCAGTAAGAGCGGACATCTCTCGACGAGACGAGGCAGGCTACCCCGCAACCCGTAGTTGATGGGATACGTGGTACTGTGCAAATGCAGACATACTCGTAGGCAACTTGCTGTCAGATACGAGCATTGTTAAGGTGTTTGCAGACGGATACGCACGGACCCAGGTCAACAGAAGTACGAGCAACGGCGGCAGTAGGCACACGCCAACAGAGGAGACTCGATGGCGACTTTCCCGATGATGACTTATTCAAGACGAAAAGTGAGAGGCACGGCGAAAAAGAAAATTCCAAGTCCTGAATCGGAAGACCCAGTTCAACAAGGACTAGACTGCGTTTCCCTAAAGATTGGAGATTGATTAAAATGGCCATGATAGTTGGATCTTAGTTCCTCGTTTATTATTGCCTATTAATCATGCATGTCCTTATGTGATTTAATTGCTCTATTTTGCAAATTGAATTATTAGGAGCATGTTTAAGAAAATCCCTTTAAACTAAAAATTATATTAAGCGTGTAATGGGTTGAAATAAATAACATACAAGGCCTCCATTATAGGTTTGTCAGTGAAGTGATTTAAATCGAGCCCAAAGGACGTTTTATTTCACATTTCACAAGGACGAATCTCCTTCGAGATGGTTATAGTGAGCTATTTCAAAAGCGTACGGGTCACCCAAAGGTGGACGTATAATTTTGGTAGTAAACTTAGGACGAATTAATGGGTTACGCTTAAAGTGAAAATAATTACGATATTCCCAAAGGAAAATGTCATTTTTATTCTTTTATAAGTTAATTGCGCTTGCAAAAAGTTCGACCGACTATTAGTTAAGTATTGCTTGACAGTACGTTAAGCTAATGGGAATTATCCCTCCTCTTGCGACGGTTTGAACCGTAGACGTCCACACTCCGTGGCCTGCGGGGATTTGGTGTTTTGAGGTGCCGGTGAATTTATTCAAATGTTGTTTTGAAGAGATCAATATTGATGATTCGAAAACACTTGATTGAGTAAAGACTATGTTTGCATGATCCCAGGAATTCAAAATGTCTTTTCAATCCGTTGTCCGTAATACTTAAAGATAATTTACTTGTTCAAACATGATTAGAAATAGAACTTGGATAGTGTATTGTTTTGCTGAAGAATACAAGCCGAATGGCATGTGTATCTGGTCTAAGCGAAATAGACATAGAAAGATGAACTGTCCTATCCTTAATACAAGAAAGGTAAATCTTATTCACTGGGAAGTCGAAGCATTTTAAGTGTTGTTATCTATCAGTGCCTGGTATATAGATACGTAACCACTAATTATGTAAAAAGGTTTCTGTAACACCCCGCTAGCTTACTAAAATCAGAGTGCGATTTTCGCAAATCCTTTTCTAAAGTTTACATTTTATTTTGCGAAACATATCTCGGGATGCTACATAAAATATTTCTTTTCTGAAAATCCATTAATTATAAACCCATTTATGAAAAACGGATTATCATTATAAAACAAGCGTGTGATACTGTATAAAACTAGACCCGAAAGCTCAGATCGTCATCTGAAAATTTACACGCTAGTTTGAAAGTCTGAAAACATCAGCGGAAGTAAAACGTGGCAAATATATACATATCGACAGTCTGCAAAAATATATACATATTTACATGTAATGGACCGGCGACCACCAGCTCCACTCACTCCTCCGGACCGACCCTGTCTCCTGAAAAGAATCATAATAGTGGGAGCGTGAGTACTAAAAACACTGTACTCCGCAGAAACTCACACTGAAATAAACATAATTAATAATATCAATATCATGACTGCAGGTATATATAAGTAAACTGAAATCTCCAGAC
>CACSLK010026549.1:10938-22602 GCA_902706635.1 Striga hermonthica | reverse complement strand
TCAAGGAAAATAAGAGAAAATATGGGAAAAAGTGAAAAACTAATCGACGTCTCCGAAAATACATGTTTTCGAACACGACACCATTATTTGATGTGAATAATATATTTTTATCACACCATCGTGCTTTGAAGCCAAATCGAATACGTTTAAAAAAGTCAAGAAAAATAAGGGTAAATAGGGGCAACCCTAACACTGTTCTAAGAAGACCTCGGTGTATATATGCCACTGTTGAAGACAGTACAAAAGTGAAAACGTAATCGACGTTTCTGGAAAGAAATAATCTCGAACACGACACCATTATTTGATGTGGATAACATAGTATCGCACCATCGTGTTTTGAAGCCAAATCGTATACGTTAAAAAAAGTCAAGAAAAATAAGGGTAAATAGGGGCAAAAGTGAAAATGTAATTGGCGTCTCCAGAAAGACTTGTTTTCGAACACGACAACATTATTTGATGTGGATAACATATTTTAATCGCACCATCGTGTTTTGAAGTCAAATCGTATACGTTTAAAAAAGTCAAGAAAAATAAGGTAAATAAAGGAAAAAGTGAAACGTAATCGACATCTCGGGAAAGACTTGTTTTTGAAGACGACACCATTATTTGATGTCGATAATATATTTTTATCGCACCTTCGTTATTTGAAGCCAAATTGTATACGTTAAAAAAAGTCAAGAAAAATAAGGGTAAATAGGGGAAAAAGTAAAAATGTAATCGACGTCTCGGGAAAGACTTGTTTTCGAACACGACACCATTATTTGATGTCGATAACATATTTTTATCGCACCATCGTGTTTTGAAGTCAAATCGTATACGTTTAAAAAAGTCAAGAAAAATAAGGTAAACAAAGGCAAAAGTGAAAACGTAATCGACATCTCTGGAAAGACTTGTTTTCGAACACGACACCATTATTTGATGTCGATAATATATTTTTATCGCACCATCGTGTTTTGAAGAAAAATCGTATATGTTTAAAAAAATAAAGGAAAATAAGAGAAAATAGGGGCAAAAGTGAAAAAGTAGTCGACGTCTCTGGAAAGACATGTTTTCGAACACGACACAATTGTTTGATGTGGATAATATATTTTTATCGCACCATCATGTTTTCAAGCCAAATCGTATATGTTTTATTTGATGTGGATAAAATATTATTATCGCACCATCGTGTTTTGAAGCCAAATCGTATATGTTTAAAAAAGTCAAGAAAAATAAGGGTAAATAGGGGCAAAAGTGAAAATGTAATCGACGTTTTCGGAAACACTTGTTTTCGAACACGGCACCATTATTTGATGTGAATAACATATTTTTATTGCACCATCGTGTTTTGGAGCCTAATCGTATAAGTTTAAAAAAGTCAAGGAAAATAAGGTAAATAAAGGCAAAACGGAAAACGTAATCGACATCTCCGGAAAGACTTGTTTTCGAACACGACACCATTATTTGATGTCGATAACATAATTTTATCGCACCATCGGTTGAAGCTAAATCATATACGTTTATAAAAGTCAAGGAAAATAAGGGAATAAAGGGGCAAAAGTGAAAAAGTAATCGACCTCTCCAGAAAGACTTGTTTTCGAACACGGCACCCTTGTTTGATGTGGATAACATATTTTTATCGCACCATCGTGTTTGGAAGCCAAATCGTATATAATTAAAAAAGTCAAGGAAAATAAGGGAAAATAAGGGCAAAAGTGAAAATGTAATCGACATCTCTGGAAAGACTTGTTTTCGAACACGGCACCATTATTTGATGTCCATAATATATTATTATCGAACAATCGTGTTTTGAAGCAAAATCGTATATGTTTAAAAAAGGTCAAGGAAATTAAGAGAAAATACGGGCAAAAGTGAAAAACTAATCGACGTCTCCGAAAATACATGTTTTCGAACACGACACCATTATTTGATGTGGATAATATATTTTTATCACACCATCGTGCTTTGAAGCCAAATCTTATACGTTTAAAAAAGTCCAGAAAAATAAGGGTAAATAGGGGCAACCCTAACAGTGTTCTAAGAAGACCTCGGTGTATATACGCCACTGTTGAAGACAGTACAAAAGTGAAAACGTAATCGACGTTTCTGGAAAGAAATATTCTCGAACACGGCACCATTATTTGATGGGGATAACATAGTTTTATCGCACCATCGTGTTTTGAAGCCAAATCGTATACGTTAAAAAAAGTCAAGAAAAATAAGGGTAAATAGGGGCAAAAGTGAAAATGTATTTGGCGTCTGCAGAAAGACTTGTTTTCGAACACGACAACATTATTTGATGTGGATAACATATTTTCAACGCACCATCGTGTTTTGAAGTCAAATCGTATACGTTTAAAAAAGTCAAGAAAAATAAGGTACATAAAGGAAAAAGTGAAAACGTAATCGACATCTCCGGAAAGACTTGTTTTCGAAGACGGCACCATTATTTGATGTCGATAATATATTTTTAGCGCACCTTCGTGTTTTGAAGCCAAATTGTATACGTTAAAAAAATGTCAAGAAAAATAAGGGTAAATAGGGGAAAAAGTGAAAATGTAATCGACGTCTCTGGAAAGACTTGTTTTCGAACACGACACCATTATTTGATGTCGATAACATATTTTTATCGCACCATCGTGTTTTGAAGCCAAATCGTATACGTTTAAAAAAAATCAAGGAAAATGAGGTATATAAAGGCAAAAGTGAAAGCGTAATCAACATCTCCAGAAAGACTTGTTTTCGAACACGACACCATTATTTGATGTGGATAACATATTTTTATCGCACCATCGTGTTTTGAAGCCAAATCGTATACGTTTAAAAAAATCAAGGAAAATAAGGTATATAAAGGCAAAAGTGAAAACGTAATCGACATCTCCGGAAAGACTTGTTTTCGAACACTACACCATTATTTGATGTCGATAATATATTTTTATCGCACCATCGTGTTTTGAAGAAAAAAAATATATGTTTAAAAAAAAATAAAGAAAAATAAGAGAAAATAGGGGCAAAAGTGAAAAAGTAATCGACGTCTCTGGAAAGACATGTTTTCGAACACGACACCATTGTTTGATGTGGATAATATATTTTTATCGCACCATCATGTTTTCAAGCCAAATTGAATATGTTTTATTTGATGTGGATAAAATATTATTATCGCACCATCGTGTTTTGAAGCCAAATCGTATATGTTTAAAAAAGTCAAGAAAAATAAGGGTAAATAGGGGCAAAAGTGAAAATGTAATCGACGTTTCCAGAAACACTTGTTTTCGAACACGACACCATTATTTGATGTGAATAACATATTTTTATCGCACCATCTTGTTTTGGAGCCTAATCGTATAAGTTTAAAAAAAGTCAAGGAAAATAAGGTAAATAAAGGCAAAACGGAAAACGTAATCGACATCTCCGGAAAGACTTGTTTTCAAACACGACACCATTATTTGATGTCGATAACATAATTTTATCGCACCATCATGTTTTGAAGCTAAATCATATACGTTTATAAAAATCAAGGAAAATAAGGGAAAAAAGGGGCAAAAGTGAAGAAGTAATCGACCTCTCCGGAAAGACTTGTTTTCGAACACGGCACCATTGTTTGATGTGGATAACATATTTTTATCGCACCATCGTGTTTTGATGCCAAATCGTATATAATTAAAAAAAGTCAAGGAAAATAAGGGCAAAAGTGAAAATGTAATCGACATCTCCGGAAAGACTTGTTTTCGAACACGACACCATTATTTGATGTCCATAATATATTATTATCAAACAATCGTGTTTTGAAGCAAAATCGTATATGTTTAAAAAAGGTCAAAGAAAATAAGAGAAAATATGGGCAAAGAAAAACTAATCGACGTCTCCGAAAATACATGTTTTCGAACACGACACCATTATTTGATGTGGATAATATATTTTTATCACACCATCGTGCTTTGAAGCCAAATCATATACGTTTAAAAAAGTCAAGAAAAATAAGGGTAAATATGGGCAACCCTAACACTGTTCTAAGAAGACCTCGGTGTATATACGCCACTGTTGAAGACAGTACAAAAGTGAAAACGTAATCGACGTTTCTGGAAATAAATATTCTCGAACACGGCACCATTATTTGATGTGGATAACATAGTTTTATCGCACCATCGTGTTTTGAAGCCAAATCGTATACGTTAAAAAAAGTCAAGAAAAATAAGGGTAAATAGGGGCAAAAGTGAAAATGTATTTGGCGTCTCCAGAAAGACTTGTTTTCGAACACGACAACATTATTTGATGTGGATAACATATTTTCATCGCACCATCGTGTTTTGAAGTCAAATCGTATACGTTTAAAAAAGTCAAGAAAAATAAGGTAAATAAAGGCAAAAGTGAAAACGTAATCGACATCTCCGGAAAGACTTGTTTTCGAACACGGCACCATTATTTGATGTCGAAAATATATTTTTATCGCACCATCGTGTTGTGAAGAAAAATCGTATATGTTTAAAAAAATAAAGGAAAATAAGAGAAAATAGGGGCAAAAGTGAAAAAGTAATCGACGTCTAGAAAGACATGTTTTCGAACACGGCGTCATTATTTTATGTGGATCATATATTTTTATCGCACCATCGTGCTTTGGAACCAAATCGTATACGTTTAAAAAATTCAAGAAAAACAAGGGTAAATAGGGACAAAAGTGAAAACGTAATCGACGTTTCCAGAAAGACATGTTCTCGAACACGACACCATTATTTGATGTGGATAACATATTTTTATCGCACCATCGTGTTTTGAAGCCAAATTGTATATGTTAAAAAAAAGTCAAGAAAAATATGGGTAAATAGGGGAAAAAGTGAGAATGTAATCGACGTCTCTGGAAAGACTTGTTTTCGAACACGACACCATTATTTGATGTCGATAACATATTTTTATCGCACCATCGTGTTTTGAAGCCAAATCGTATACGTTTAAAAAAATCAAGGAAAATAAGGTATATAAAGGCAAAAGTGAAAGCGTAATCAACATCTCCAGAAAGACTTGTTTTCGAACACGACACCATTATTTGATGTCGCTAACATAATTTTATCGCACCATCGTGTTTTGAAGCTAAATCATATACGTTTATAAAAGTCAAGGAAAATAAGGGGAAAAAGGGGCAAAAGTGAAAAAGTAATCGACCTCTCCTGAAAGACTTGTTTTCGAACACGGCACCATTGTTTGATGTGGATAACATATTTTTATCGCACCATCGTGTTTTGAAGCCAAATCGTATATAATTAAAAAAAGTCAAGGAAAATAAGGGAAAATAAGGGCAAATGTGAAAATGTAATCGACATCTTCGGAAAGACTTGTTTTCGAACACGGCACCATTATTTGATGTCCATAATATATTATTATCGAACAATCGTGTTTTAAAGCAAAATCGTATATGTTTAAAAAAGGTCAAGGAAAATAAGAGAAAATATGGGCAAAAGTGAAAAACTAATCGACGTCTCCGAAAATACATGTTTTCGAACACGACACCATTATTTGATGTGAATAATATATTTTTATCACACCATTGTGCTTTGAAGCCAAATCGTATACGTTTAAAAAAGTCAAGAAAAATAAGGGTAAATTGGGGCAACCCTAACACTGTTCTAAGAAGACCTCGGTGTATATATGCCACTGTTGAAGACAGTACAAAAGTGAAAACGTAATCGACGTTTCTGGAAAGAAATAATCTCGAACACGACACCATTATTTGATGTGGATAACATAGTTTTATCGCACCATCGTGTTTTGAAGCCAAATCGTATACGTTAAAAAAAGTCAAGAAAAATAAGGGTAAATAGGGGCAAAAGTGAAAATGTAATTGGCGTCTCCAGAAAGACTTGTTTTCGAACACGACAACATTATTTGATGTGGATAACATATTTTCATCGCACCATCGTGTTTTGAAGTCAAATCGTATACGTTTAAAAAAGTCAAGAAAAATAAGGTAAATAAAGGCAAAAGTGAAAACGTAATCGACATCTCCGGAAAGACTTGTTTTTGAAGACGACACCATTATTTGATGTCGATAATGTATTTTTATCGCACCTTCGTGTTTTGAAGCCAAATTTTATACGTTAAAAAAAAGTCAAGAAAAATAAGGGTAAATAGGGGAAAAAGTGAAAATGTAATCGACGTCTCTGGAAAGACTTGTTTTCGAACACGACACCATTATTTGATGTCGATAACATATTTTTATCGCACCATCGTGTTTTGAAGCCTAATCGTATACATTTAAAAAAATCAAGGAAAATAAGGTATATAAAGGCAAAAGTGAAAGCGTAATCAACATCTCCAGAAAGACTTGTTTTCGAACACGACACCATTATTTGATGTGGATAACATATTTTTATCGCACCATCGTGTTTTGAAGTCAAATCGTATACGTTTAAAAAAGTCAAGAAAAATAAGGTAAACAAAGGCAAAAGTGAAAACGTAATCGACATCTCCGGAAAGACTTGTTTTCGAACACGACACCATTATTTGATGTCGATAATATATTTTTATCGCACCATCGTGTTTTGAAGAAAAATCGTATATGTTTAAAAAAATAAAGGAAAATAAGAGAAAATAGGGGCAAAAGTGAAAAAGTAATCGACGTCTCTGGAAAGACATGTTTTCGAACACGACACCATTGTTTGATGTGGATAATATATTTTTATCGCACCATCATGTTTTCAAGCCAAATCGTATATGTTTTATTTGATGGTGGATAAAATATTATTATCGCACCATCGTGTTTTGAAGCCAAATCGTATATGTTTAAAAAAGTCAAGAAAAATAAGGGTAAATAGAGGCAAAAGTGAAAATGTAATCGACGTTTTCGGAAACACTTGTTTTCGAACACGGCACCATTATTTGATGTGAATAACATATTTTTATCGCACCATCGTGTTTTGGAGCCTAATTGTATAAGTTTAAAAAAGTCAAGGAAAATAAGGTAAATAAAGGCAAAACGGAAAACGTAATCGACATCTCCGAAAAGACTTGTTTTCGAACACGACAACATTATTTGATGTCGATAACATAATTTTATCGCACCATCGTGTTTTGAAGCTAAATCATATACGTTTATAAAAGTCAAGAAAAATAAGGGAAAAAAGGGGCAAAAGTGAAAAAGTAATCTACCTCTCCGGAAAGACTTGTTTTCGAACACGGCACCATTGTTTGATGTGGATTACATATTTTTATCGCACCATCGTGTTTTGAAGCCAAAATGTATGTAATTAAAAAAAGTCAAGGAAAATAAGGGAAAATAAGGGCAAAAGTGAAAATGTAATCGACATCTCCGGAAAGACATGTTTTCGAACACGACACCATTATTTGATGTCCATAATATATTATTATCGAACAATCGTGTTTTGAAGCAAAATCGTATATGTTTATAAAAGGTCAAGGAAAATAAGAGAAAATATGGGCAAAAGTGAAAAACTAATCGACGTCTCCGAAAATACATGTTTTCGAACACGACACCATTATTTGATGTGGATAATATATTTTTATCACACCATCGTGATTTGAAGCCAAATTGTATACGTTTAAAAAAGTAAAGAAAAATAAGGGTAAATAGGGGCAACCCTAACACTGTTCTAAGAAGACCTCGGTGTATATACGCCACTGTTGAAGACAGTACAAAAGTGAATACGTAATCGACGTTTCTGGAAAGAAATATTCTCGAACACGACACCATTATTTGATGTGGATAACATAGTTTTATCGCACCATCGTGTTTTGAAGCCAAATCGTATACGTTAGAAAAAGTCAAGAAAAATAAGGGTAAATAGGGGAAAAAGCGAAAATGTATTTGGCGTCTCCAGAAAGACTTGTTTTCGAACACGACAACATTATTTGATGTGGATAACATATTTTCATCGCACCATCGTGTTTTGAAGTCAAATCGTATACGTTTAAAAAAGTCAAGTAAAATAAGGTAAATAAAGGCAAAAGTGAAAACGTAATCGACATCTCCGGAAAGACTTGTTTTCGAACACGGCACCATTATTTGATGTCGATAATATATTTTTATCGCACCATCGTGTTGTGAAGAAAAATCGTATATGTTTAAAAAAATAAAGGAAAATAAGAGAAAATAGGGGCAAAAGTGAAAAAGTAATCGACGTCTCCGGAAAGACATGTTTTCGAACACGACACCATTATTTGATGTTGATAATATATTTTCATCGCACCATCGTGCTTTGAAGCCAAATCGCATACGTTTAAAAAAGTTAAGAAAAATAAGAGTAAATAGGGGCAAAAGTGAAAACGTAATCGACGTCTCCGGAAAGACTTGTTTTCGAACACGACAACACTATTTGATGTGGATAACATATTTTTATCGCACCATCGTGTTTTGAAATCAAATCGTATACGTTTTAAAAAGTCAAGAAAAATAAAGGAAAATAAGGGCAAAAGTGAAAAAACAATCAGTGTCTCCAGAAAGACTTATTTTCGAACTCGACACCATTATTTGATGTGGATAACATATTTTTATCGCACCATCGTGTTTTGAAGCCAAATCGTATACGTTAAACAAGTCAAGAAAAATAAGGGTAAGTAGGGGCGAAAGTGAAAATGTAATCGACGACTCCGGAAAGACTTGTTTTCGAACACGACACCATTATTTGATATGGATAACATATTTTTATTACACTATCGTGTTTTGAAGCCAAATCGTATACATTAAAACAAGTCAAGAAAAATAAGGGTAAATAGGGGAAAAAGTGAAAATGTAATCGACGTCTCTGGAAAAACTTGTTTTCGAACACGACACCATTATTTGATGTCGATAACATATTTTTATCGCACCATCGTGTTTTGAAGCCAAATCGTATACGTTTAAAAAAATCAAGGAAAATAAGGTTTACAAAGGTAAAAGTGAAAGCGTAATCAACGTCTCCGGAAAGACTTGTTTTCGAACACGACACCATTATTTGATGTCGATAACATATTTTTAGCGCACCATCATGTTTTGAAGCCAAATCATATACGTTTAAAAAAGTCAAGGAAAATAAGGGAAAAAAGGGGCAAAAGTGAAAAAAGTAATCTACCTCTCAAGAAAGACTTGTTTTCAAACACGGCTCCATGGTTTGATGTGGATAACATATTTTTATCGCACCATCGTGTTTTGAAGCCAAATCGTATACATTTAAAAAAGTTAAGGAAAAAAAAAGAGAAAATAGGGGCAAAAGTGAAAAAGTAATCGACGTCTCCGGAAAGACATGTTTTCGAACACGACACCATTATTTGATGTTGATAATATATTTTCATCGCACCATCGTGCTTTGAAGCCAAATCGCATACGTTTAAAAAAGTTAAGAAAAATAAGAGTAAATAGGGGCAAAAGTGAAAACGTAATCGACGTCTCCGGAAAGACTTGTTTTCGAACACGACAACACTATTTGATGTGGATAACATATTTTTATCGCACCATCGTGTTTTGAAATCAAATCGTATACGTTTTAAAAAGTCAAGAAAAATAAAGGAAAATAAGGGCAAAAGTGAAAAAACAATCAGTGTCTCCAGAAAGACTTATTTTCGAACTCGACACCATTATTTGATGTGGATAACATATTTTTATCGCACCATCGTGTTTTGAAGCCAAATCGTATACGTTAAACAAGTCAAGAAAAATAAGGGTAAGTAGGGGCGAAAGTGAAAATGTAATCGACGACTCCGGAAAGACTTGTTTTCGAACACGACACCATTATTTGATATGGATAACATATTTTTATTACACTATCGTGTTTTGAAGCCAAATCGTATACATTAAAAAAAGTCAAGAAAAATAAGGGTAAATAGGGCCAAAAGTGAAAATATAATCGACGTCTCCGGAAAGACTTGTTTTCGAACACGACACCATTATTTGATGTGGATGACATATTTTTATCGCACCATCGTGTTTTGAAGCCAAATTGTATACGTTAAAAAAAAGTCAAGAAAAATAAGGGTAAATAGGGGAAAAAGTGAAAATGTAATCGACGTCTTTGGAAAGAGTTGTTTTCGAACACGACACCATTATTTGATGTCGATAACATATTTTTATCGCACCATCGTGTTTTGAAGCCAAATCGTATACGTTTAAAAAATCAAGGAAAATAAAGTATATAAAGGCAAAAGTGAAAGCGTAATCAACATCTCCGGAAAGACTTGTTTACGAACACGACACCATTATTTGATGTGGATAACATATTTTTATCGCACCATCGTGTTTTGAAGTCAAATCGTATACGTTTAAAAAAGTCAAGAAAAATAAGGTAAATAAAGGCAAAAGTGAAAACATAATCGACATCTCCGGAAAGACTTGTTTTCGAATACGACACCATTATTTGATGTCGATAATATATTTTTATCGCACCATCGTGTTTTGAAGAAAAATCGTATATGTTTAAAAAAATAAAGGAAAATAAGAGAAAATAGGGGCAAAATTGAAAAAGTAATCGACGTCTCTGGAAAGACATGTTTTCGAACACGACACCATTGTTTGATGTGGATAATATATTTTTATCGCACCATCATATTTTCAAGCCAAATCGTATATGTTTTATTTGATGTGGATAAAATATTATTATCGCACCATCGTGTTTTGAAGCCAAATCGTATATGTTTAAAAAATTCAAGAAAAATAAGGGTAAATAGGGGCAAAAGTGAAAATGTAATCCACGTTTCCGGAAACACTTGTTTTCGAACACGGCACCATTATTTAATATAAATAACATATTTTTATCGCACCATCGTGTTTTGGAGCCTAATCGTATAAGTTTAAAAAAGTCAAGGAAAATAAGGTAAATAAAGGCAAAACGGAAAACGTAACTGACATCTTCGGAAAGACTTGTTTTCGAACACGACACCATTATTTGATGTCGATAACATAATTTTATCGCACCATCGTGTTTTGAAGCTAAATCATATACGTTTATAAAAGTCAAGGAAAATAAGGGAAAAAAAGGGCAAAAGTGAAAAAGTAATCGACCTCTCCGGAAAGACTTGTTTTCAAACACGGCACCATTGTTTGATGTGGATAACATATTTTTATCGCACCATCGTGTTTTGAAGCCAAATCATATATAATTAAAAAAAGTCAAGGAAAATAAGGGAAAATAAGGGCAAAAGTGAAAATGTAGTTCGACATCATCGGAAAGACTTGTTTTCGAACACGACACCATTATTTGATGTCCATAATATATTATTATCGAACAATCGTGTTTTGAAGCAAAATCGTATATGTTTAAAAAAGGTCAACGAAAATAAGAGAAATATGGGAAAAAGTGAAAAACTAATCGACGTCTCCGAAAATACATGTTTTCGAACACGACACCATTATTTGATGTGGATAATATATTTTTATCACACCATCGTGCTTTGAAGTCAAATCGTATATGTTTAAAAAAGTCAAGAAAAATAAGGGTAAATAGGGGCAACCCTAACACTTTCTAAGAAGACCTCGGTGTATATACTCCACTGTTGAAGACAGTACAAAAGTGAAAACGTAATCGACGTTTCTGGAAAGAAATATTCTCGAACACGGCACCATTATTTGATGTGGATAACATAGTTTTATCGCATCATCGTGTTTTGAAGCCAAATCGTATACGTTAAAAAAAGTCAAGAAAAATAAGGGTAAATAGGGGCAAAAGTGAAAATGTAATTTGTAATAACCCAACTTCTTGTTAATAT
>CACSLK010026537.1:0-16572 GCA_902706635.1 Striga hermonthica | reverse complement strand
AAATCGTATACATTTAAAGAAGTCAAAGAAAATACGAGTAAATAGGGACAAAAGGGTAAAAATAATCAACGTCTCCGGAAAGACATGTTTTCGAACGCGACACCATTATTTGATGTGGATAACATATATTTCATGCACCCTCGCGTTGTCAAGCAAAATCGTATACATTTAAAGAAGTCAAGGAAAATACGAGTAAATAGGGACAAAAGGGAAAAAATAATCAACGTCTCCGAAAAGACTTGTTTTCTAACACGGAACCATTATTTAATGTGGATAACGTATATTTCGCGCCCCATCACATTTTGAAGCAAAATCGTATACATTTACATAAGTCAAGGTAAATACGAGTAAATAGGGATAAAAGGGAAAAAATAATCAACGTCTCCAGAAAGACTTGTTTTCAAACACGACATCATTATTTGATGTGGAAAACATATATTTCGTGCCCCATCGCGTTTTGAAGCAAAATCGTATAGTTTAAAGAAGTCAAGGAAAATACGAGTAAATTGGGACAAAAGGGAAAAAATAATCAACGTCTTCGGAAAGACTTGTTTTCGAACACGACACCATTATTTGATGTGGATAACATATATTTCGTTCCCCATCGCTTTTTCAAGCAAAATCATATACATTTAAAGAAGTCAAGGAAAAACGAGTAAATAGGGAAAAAAAGGGAAAAAATAATCAACGTCTCGGAAAAGACTTGCTTTCTAACACGGAACCATTATTTGATGTTGATAACATATATTTCGCGCCCCATCACATTTTGAAGTAAAATCGTATACATTTACGTAAGTCAAGGAAAATACGAGTAAATAGAGATAAAAGAGAAAAAAATATTCAACGTCTCTGGAAAGGCTTGTTTTCAAACACGGCCGCATTATTTGATGTGGATAACATATATTTTGTGCCCCATCGCGTTTTGAAGCAAAATCGTATACATTTAAAGAAGTGAAGGAAAATAAGAGTAAATAGGGACAAAAGGGAAAAAATAATCAACGTCTCCGGAAAGACTTGTTTTCAAACAAGACACCTTTATTTGATGTGGATAACATATATTTCGTGCCCCATCGCGTTTGAAACAACATCGTATACATTTAAAGAAGTTAAGGAAAGTACGAGTAAATAGAGGCAAAAGGGATAAAATAATCAACGCCTCCGAAAATACTTGTTTTCTAACACAAAACCATTATTTGATGTGGATAACAAATATTTCGCACCCCATCGCGTTTTGAAGCAAAATCGTATACATTTAAAGAAGTCAAGGAAAATACGAGTAAATAGGGACAAAAGAGAAAAAAATAATCAACGTCTCCGGAAAGACTTGTTTTCAAACACGCAACCATTATTTGATGTGGATAACATATATTCCGCGCCCCATCGCGTTTTGAAGCAAAATCATATACATTAAAGAAGTCAAGGTAAATACGAGTAAATAGAGACAAAAGGGAAAAAATAATCAACGTCTCCGGAAACACTTGTTTTTAAAAATGGAACCATTATTTGATGTGGATAACATATATTTCGCGCCCCATCGCGTTTTGAAGCAAAATCGTATACATTTAAAAAAGGCAAGGAAAATACGAGTAAATAGGGACAAAAGGGATAAAATAATCAATGTCTCTAGAAAGACTTGTTTTCGAAAAAGCAACTAGTATTTGATGTGGATAACATATATTTCACCCCATTGCGTTTTGAAGAAAAATCGTATACATTTAAAGAAGTCAAGGAAAATACGAGTAAATAGAGATAAAAGGGAAAAAATAATCAACCTCTCCGGAAAGACTTGTTTTCGAATACGGCACCATTATTTGATGTGGATAACATATATTTCGTGTCCCATCGCGTTTTGAAGCAAAATCGTATACGTTTAAAGAAATCAAGGAAAATACGAGTAAATAAGGACAAAAGGGAAAAAATAATCAACGTCTCCGGAAAGACTTGTTTTCAAACTTGACACCATTATTTGATGTGGATAACATATATTTCGTGCCACATCGCATTTTGAAGCAAAATTGTATACGTTTAAAGAAGTCAATGAAAATACGAGTAAATAGGGGCAAAAGTGAAAAAATAATCAACGTCTCCAGAGACATGTTTTCGATCACGACACCAATATTTAATGTGGATAACATATATTTCGTGCACCATCGCGTTTTGAAGCAAAATCGTTTACATTTAAAGAAGTCAAGGAAAATAAGAGTAAATAGGGACAAAAGGGAAAAAATAATCAACATCTCTGGAAAGACTTGTTTTCGAACACGACACCGTTATTTGATGTGGATAACATATATTTCGTGCCCCATCACGTTTTGAAACAAAATCGTATACATTTAAAGAAGTTAAGGAAAATACGATTCATTAGGGACAAAAGGGAAAAATAATCAACGTCTCCGAAAAGACTTGTTTTCCAACACGGAACCATTATTTGATGTGGATAACATATATTTTGCGCCCCATCGCGTTTTGAAGAAAAATCGTATACATTTAAAGAAGTCAAGGAAAATACGAGTAAATAGGGACAAAAGGGAAAAAATAATCAACTTCTCCGGAAAGACTTGTTTTCTAACACGGAACCATTATTTGATGTGGATAACATATATTTCGCGCCCCATCGCGTTTTGAAGCAAAATCGTATACATTTAAAGAAGTCAAGAAAATACGAGTAAATAAGGACAAAAGGGAAAAAATAATCAACGTCTCCGGAAAGACTTATTTTCAAACACGTAACCATTATTTGATGTGGATAACATATATTTCGCTCCCCATCTCGTTTTGAAGCAAAATCGTATACATTAAAGAAGTCAAGGAAAATACGAGTAAATATGGATAAATGGGAAAAAATAATCAACGTCTCCGGAAAGACTTGTTTTCGAACACGACACCCTTATTTGATGTGGATAACATATATTTTGTGCCACATCGCATTTTGAAGCAAAATTGTATACGTTTAAAGAAGTGAAGGAAAATATGAGTAAATAGGGGCAAAAGGGAATAAAATAATCAACGTCTCCGAAAAAACTTGTTTTCGAACACGACACCATTATTTGATGTGGTTAACATATATTTCGTGCCCCATCGCTTTTTCAAGCAAAATCGTATACATTTAAAGAAGTCAAGGAAAATACGAGTAAATAGGGACAAAAGGGAAAAAATAATCAACGTCTCCGAAAATACTTGTTTTCTAACACGGAACCATTATTTGATGTGGATAACATATATTTCGCGCCCCATCACATTTTGGAGCAAAATCGTATACATTTACATAAGTCAAGGAAAATACGAGTAAATAGGGATAAAAGGGAAAAAAATAATCAACGTCTCCAGAAAGACTTGTTTTCAAACACGACATCATTATTTGATGTGGAAAACATATATTTCGTGCCCCATCGCGTTTTGAAGCAAAATCGTATACGTTTAAAGAAGTCAAGGAAAATACGAGTAAATTGGGACAAAAGGGAAAAAATAATCAACGTCTTCGGAAAGACTTGTTTTCGAACACGACACCATTATTTGATGTGGATAACATATATTTCGTTCCCCATCGCTTTTTCAAGCAAAATCATATACATTTAAAGAAGTCAAGGAAAAACGAGTAAATAGGGAAAAAAAGGGAAAAAATAATCAACGTCTCCGAAAAGACTTGCTTTCTAACACGGAACCATTATTTGATGTTGATAACATATATTTCGCGCCCCATCACATTTTGAAGTAAAATCGTATACATTTACGTAAGTCAAGGAAAATACGAGTAAATAGAGATAAAAGAGAAAAAAAATATTCAACGTCTCTGGAAAGACTTGTTTTCAAACATGGCCGCATTATTTGATGTCGATAACATATATTTTGTGCCCCATCGCGTTTTGAAGCAAAATCGTATACATTTAAAGAAGTGAAGGAAAATAAGAGTAAATAGGGACAAAAGGGAAAAATAATCAACGTCTCCGGAAAGACTTGTTTTCAAACAAGACACCGTTATTTGATGTGGATAACATATATTTCGTGCCCCATCGCGTTTGAAACAACATCGTATACATTTATAGAAGTTAAGGAAAGTACGAGTAAATAGAGGCAAAAGGGAAAAAATAATCAACGTCTCCGAAAATACTTGTTTTCTAACACGAAACCATTATTTGATGTGGATAACAAATATTTCGCACCCCATCGCGTTTTGAAGCAAAATCGTATACATTTTAAGTAGTCAAGGAAAATACGAGTAAATAGGGACAAAAGAGAAAAAAATAATCAACGTCTCCGGAAAGACTTGTTTTCAAACATGAAACTATTATTTGATGTGGATAACATATATTTCGCGCCCCATCGCGTTTTGAAGCAAAATCGTATACATTTAAAGAAGTCAAGGAAAATACGAGTAAATAGGGACAAAAGGGAAAAAATAATCAACGTCTCCGGAAAGACTTATTTTCAAACACGGATCCAATATTTGATGTGGATAACATATATTTCGCGCCCCATCACATTTTGAAGCAAAATCGTATACATTTACATAAGTCAAGGAAAATACGAGTAAATAGGGATAAAAGGGAAAAAATAATCAACGTCTCTGGAAAGACTTGTTTTCGAACACGACAGCATTATTTGATGTGGATAATATATATTTTGTGCCCCATCGCGTTTTGAAGCAAAATCGTATACATTTAAAGAAGTCAAGGAAAATAAGAGTAAATAGGGACAAAAGGGAAAAAATAATCAACGTCTCCGGAAATACTTGTTTTCAAACACGGAATCATTTGAAAATTCTCATAATCCTAACATTCTCTCATGTGAGAGCGGGTGCGATTCTCTTGGTGAGAGAAATTTTCATTCCTTTGGTGAAGGAGATCGATTGTTCATTTGTGTTTCAGATCGGTTTGGTGAAGGAGATCGATTGTTCATTCGTGTTTCAGATCGGTTGTTGTGATTCTCTGGGTTAGGTTAAGGTTCATGGCGGATTTGGGGGAAGTGGGGGATGAAGTAACAAAAAAACTCCAGAAATTTTCGTTGTCTTCGAAGGAATCTGGTGGTGTAGAAATTCAACGAAGGGACATTGAGGCGAGTGAGGAGGAATGATGTAATAGTTTGTTTGGGAAAGTGATTGGAGATCGTAAGGCCTCACTTCTGGGGATAAAAAGAGCTATGAGTTCGATTTGGCGTCTGTATCAAAGATTGGAGGTTCGCGAGCTGGAAACCAACTTCTTTCAATTTATATTTGCTTCGGAGGAGGATAGAAAAAGGGTTATGGCGGGGCATAGTTGGTTATTCGAAAATCAATATCTGGTGCTGCGTGAATGGAGAAGGGGATTAAATAGTAGGTATAGAAGCTTCGATCAGGTGAATTTATGGGTTCATGTGCTAAATGTGCCTTTTAACTGGATGAGTAGTGAAGTTGGGCTGAAAATAGGGGAGGTGTTTGAAGGGGTGAAGAATGTCACAGTTTGCAGATTGGAGGAGATGAAGGGAGTTATATAAAGCTACTGGCAACCATCGATACGAAGGAGCCATTGCCTCGCTGCACAATGGTGAAATTAGAAGATCAGCAGACGATGGTCCAGTTTAAATATGAACGATTAGTCAATTTGTGTTATTACTGCGGATGTATAGGTCATCTGGACAAGAACTGTGAAAAGCGATTGATGGATATTGAAAACAAATGTTTGCAAGAAAGGCAATTTGGGGACTGGCTCAAAGTAGCTGACTTTATTTATGGTAACAGACAATCGGGGAATAGTGGTGCAGATAGAAAAGAAAGTTCTCCTACCAGAAATCCCCCGAGAGACAACAATGTAACAACCAGCTCATCAAGACAGCATCCACAATCAGAGAAATGTGACAATAGAGAAGGGTGCTCAGCTGGCAAAGCTCCTTGTGATATGGACGAAGGAAAGTCCCTGGACTTGGTGGTTGTGTCTCAAAACGTTGGAGATGAGGAGGTAGTTGCAGAGGAGAGCAGGGGATATGATACAGAAAGAAGTGGTGCTATGGTGCTTGTCGAGGATGATTCTTTGTTGAAAGAGGCAGAGGAAGGGGCTGATGTGCTGCGGACGGCAAGTAGAAGAACTTGGAGGAGAGATGCTTCAAAGGCTGGTAGACTCTTGAGAAGCTCATTGATGGAAGGAAGCTCTGGGATTTTCAGTGGTTGGAAAAGAGAGAGGGACAAGGAGCAATATCAGCAAGTGGTGAATAACCAATGCAATGAGGAGGAGCAGATGGGAAAGAGAACCAAACTAGAACGGTGTGTAATAAATTGGGTTTTGCAGACAGATGGTTTTTTCAGGAGCCTGATGGGAGCAAAGGAGGTCTTCTGTTGATGTGGGATCATAATGTAGAAATCAGAAAACTTGAGGGGAATGATTTCTGCATTCAAGTGGAAGTCAAATGACCTGGTATGAATGACTGGTGCTGGCTTATTTTTGTGTACATCAGTACAGACAGGAGTAGAAGGAGGATACAATGGGAGTTTTTACTGGGGAAAAAAGATGAGTGGGGCAGCTGTTGGGCTATTGCAGGGGATTGGAATGAAATAGCTTGTAATAAGGAGAAAAGAGGTGGGTTAGTGAGACCAGAGAACAGCTTCTTTCCTTTCAGAGATTTCATTATGGGTATGGAAATTCTAGAACAAGATCAGAAAGGAGCTTTTTTCACTTGGGGGAATAACAGAAGAGGGGATGGTTATGTTGAGGAGAGGTTGGACAAAGTATTCACTTCTCAAGAGTGGCTCTTAAAATTCCAAAAAATGGAGGTATATAATTTTTTCAGAAGTGCATCCGATCACAATGTGATATTATATGACACAGAGAAGGAGCAGGATCTTTATAAGAAGAGATTTGTGTTTGATAGAAACTGGCTAAGGATGGAGGGTTTTGAGGAAGCAGTGTCTAAAGGGTGGGAAGGGGAAGTTGAGGGCTCTGATATGTTCAAAATTCATCAGAAAGTGAAGAGTACTAAAAGAGAGATTTTAACCTGGTATAATCCTATGAAGAGAAATAATGAGAAACGGATTCAATTTCTTACAGCCAAAATGGAAGCCTTGAGATCTGAGGGGAAGGACAAGGACTGGGAAACATGGTGCTCAACAAAACTTGATCTGGACAAGGCATACAGTGAGGAGGAACAATTCTGGAGGGCTAAATCTAGAGCTTTATGGATTCAAGCGGGTGATAGAAATACTCGGTTTTTTCATGCGTTTACTGCACAGAGAAGAAAGAGAAACTCAATATTGAGACTGGTGGCTGGTTCAGGAGTGGTGATTACAGAGAAGCAAAAGCTGGAGGAGCATATTGTGGATTTTTACTCAGCATTATTCACATCCGAAGGCTCAGCTAGAGGGGAGGAGCTTCTCAGGCATATTCCCCACAATATCTCAGATGCTACTAATAATGAGCTAATTAGAACTGTCACTGAGGATGAAATTCATGATGCCCTTTTTAATATGGCCCCTGAAAAGTCTCCATGCGAAGATGGGATGACTGCTATATTCTTCCAGCACTTTTGGCATCTGGTGAAAGCTGATATTTGTAAAGCAGTGTCTTATTTTTTCAAAACAGGTACAATGCTCAAAAACTGGAATCACTCAGTTATATCACTGATCCGAAAATGTTTATTTCCTGAACGCTTAAGTAGCTACAGACCAATTAGCCTATGTGGTGTCTTGTATAAAATTGTAGCTAAAGTGTTGGCTGAGAGATTAAAAGTGTGCCTAGATGGTTGTATCAGTGAAGCTCAGACAGCCTTTGTACCTGGGAGGCAACTGTTAGACAATGTGGTTATAGCTCACGAGATTTTTCACTTTTTGAATCGACACACTTCAAGCAAGAATGTGTTTATGGCAATAAAACTTGATATGGAGAAGGCATATGACCGAGTGGAATGGAACTGCATTAGGATGACTATGCAAAAGATGGGATTTCACTCAAAATTTATAAGGTGGATCATGGCCTGTGTCTCTTCATCTACTTTCTCCTTTAATCTGAATGGAAATGTCTGTGGTTATGTCACACCTACAAGAGGAATTCGACAAGGCGATCCATTATCACCTTACCTCTTTTTGTTGGTTTCTGAAGTATTCTCGCGAGGGATTACAAATCTGGTGAACCAGAGCTTATTCAGAGGGATCAAACTGGCTAAGGAGGGTCCAATGCTCACTCATTTACTATTTGCGGACGATGCTCTTTTTTTCTGTAAGGCTGATGAACACCATGCTAACTTATTGATGGGAGTGCTTCAGAAATATCAAGAGTTCTCGGGACAAAAGGTGAATCTTCACAAATCTTCTATGTTTTATAGCAAAAATTGTTCTGCTGATTTGAAGGGAAAAATTTCTTATGTTCTGCCTGGTGTGATGGTGAAGAGATCTTCAAGGTATTTAGGGCTTCCTTTGGGAATTGGGGCTTCTAAACTGGAAGCTTTTCAGTTTGTGGTGGCTGCGGTTCGGAATAGAATTAATAGTTGGAAGAATCAGTTCTTATCTACAGCTGGGAAGGAAGTTATGATCAAAGCAGTTTTGAATGCTCTTCCTATCTTTGTAATGTCCTGTTTCGTGTTGCCATCTGGGATTTGCAAGATGATATGTAAGTTGTTGGCTGGGTTTTGGTGGAAGAAAGGAGTGGAAAATAGTTCAGGGATTCACTGGCTGTCATGGGACAAGATGGCATTGTCAAAACCATTCGGGGGATTAGGGTTTCAAAATATCAAGTTCTGTAACAAAGCCCTTATTTTGAAACAACTTTGGAGGATATGTGAGAACCCAGAGCTGCTGGTAAGCAAAGTGCTGAAGTCCAGGTACTTTCCTTCTTGTTCTTTATTTGATTATTCTAAGAAATCTGGTGTATCTTGGCTCTGGAGTTCTTGGTCAGCTTTTATTCCCTGTCTGAAAAATTATATGAGCATTGTAATAAGAAATGGGGTTGATACTAGACTCAATGATTTTGGATGGATTCTTTTGATGAGAGGGGAAAAGCCTGATCTTCGGGTGAATATTGAAGGTGGTCAGTTTAGAGTGAGAGACCTGCTGAGGAACAATGGTAAAGATTGGGATGAAGTGCTGGTGAATGTCTTATTTCCATCTGTTGTTGCTGAGAAAATTATGGCAATAAAATCTCTTAACCCCAACAATGCTGATCAGAGAAAATGTTCTGTTGTTGATAAAGGCAAATTTTCTGTTAAGAAAGCTTATGAGGAGCTCTGTAGACTGGAGAGGGGAAATAGCTGTGTGGTTGAAACTAGCAGATTAGCCCAGAATAATAAGAGAGCAAGATTAAGGTGTTGGAACCTCAAAGTGGCAGGTAAACTGAAAATCTTTATATGGAGGTGTTCTACTGATATATTGCCTGTCAACTGTAACCTGAGGAACAGAGGAATGGTGATGGAATCTACCTGCAAATGCTGTGGTGAAAATGAAGAAACTGTGGAGCATGTGTTTTTCTTATGTTCAAGAGCAAAATTAGTGTGGAGAATATCTCCTGTGCAATGGAGGAAACCGACTGAGGATGAGAATTTCAAGTTTAAGGAGTGGTGGTGGTGGCTGAGTATGTTAGATCATAAGGAGACCTCAGAAGAGCGCATTCAATTAAGCACGTACATATTGTGGTGGCTATGTAAGGCGAGAAACTTGTGGGTATTCGAGGGCAAAGATGTCGCAGCTAAACCAGTAATAGACAATGCAGTTCTTGATTGGAGGGAATTTCAGCAAGGCGCGTGAATGCAAATTGGGATATGCTAGGTCTTGTGTCAGTGGTGTATCCTTGTTAGATCAATAGCTTATTTTCGGATTATATGTATTGTCTGCTTTGTTGGTTTTAGCTGTTTTGCTTATTAGTGGTTTGGTGTTGTATCTTGGTTAGGTTGCATGTATGTGTATGTAGCCTCCCATTATTAAGGCTTTGTTCTGAACTCTATTGTATGTTTAGCCGATTGGCTTAGTAATATGAGTGATGATGTCTTGGAAAAAAAAAAAAAAACACGGAATCATTTTAATGTGGATAACATATATTTCACGCCCCATCGCGTTTCGAAGAAAAATCGTATACATTTAAAGAAGTAAAGGAAAATACGAGTAAATAGGGACAAAAGGGAAAAAATAATCAACATCTACGGAAAGACTTGTTTTCGAACACAACACTGTTATTCGCTGCGGATAACATATATTTCGTGCCCATCGCGTTTTGAAACAAAATCGTATACATTTAAAGAAGGTAAGAAAAATACGAGTAAATAGAGGCAAAAGGGAAAAAACAATCAACGTCTCCGAAAAGACTTATTTTCGAACACGACACTGTTATTTGCTGTGGATAACATATATTTCGTGCCCATCGCGTTTTGAAACAAAATCGTATACATTTAAAGAAGGTAAGGAAAATGCGAGTAAATAGAGACAAAAGGGAAAAAATAATCAACGTCTCCGAAAAGACTTGTTTTCTAACACGGCACCATTATTTGATGTGGATAACATATATTTCGCGCCCCATCGTGTTTTGAAGCAAAATCGTATACATTTAAAGAAGTCAAGGAAAATTAGAGTAAATAGGGACAAAAGGGAAAAATAATCAACGTCTCCGGAAAGACTTGTTTTCAAACACGAAACCATTATTTGATGTGGATAACATATATTTCGCGCCCCATCGCGTTTTGAAGCAAAATCAAATACATTTAAAGAAGTCAAGGAAAATACGAGTAAATAGGGACAAAAGGGAAAAAATAATCACGTCTTCGGAAAGACTTGTTTTTAAACACGCAACCATTATTTGATGTGGATAACATATATTTCGCGCCCCATCGCGTTTTGAAGCAAAATCGTATACATTAAAGAAGTCAAGGAAAATACGAGTAAATAGGGACAAAAGGGAAAAAAATAATCAACGTCTCCGGAAAGACTTGTTTTCAAACATGGAACCATTATTTGATCTGGATAACATATATTTCGCGCCCCATCGCGTTTTGAAGCAAAATCGTATACATTTAAAAAAGGCAAGGAAAATACGAGTAAATAGGGACAAAAGGGATAAAATAATTAACGTCTCTGGAAAGACTTGTTTTCGTAAAAGCAACTAGTATTTGATGTGGATAACATATATTTCGCCCCATCGCGTTTTGAAGAAAATCGTATACATTTAAAGAAGTAAAGGAAAATACGAGTAAATAGAGATAAAAGGGAAAAAATAATCAACCTCTCCGGAAAGACTTGTTTTCGAATACGGCACCATTATTTGATGTGGATAATATATATTTCGTGTCCCATCGCGTGTTGAAGCAAAATCATATACGTTTAAAGAAATCAAGGAAAATACGAGTAAATAGGGACAAAAGGGAAGAAATAATCAACGTCTCCAGAAAGACTTGTTTTCGAACACGACACCATTATTTGATGTGGATAACATATATTTCGTGCCCCATCGCATTTTGAAGCAAAATTGTATACGTTTAAAGAAGTCAAGAAAAAAACAAGTAAATAGGGGCAAAAGTGAAAAAATAATCAACGTCTCCAGAAAGACATGTTTTCGAACACGACACCATTATTTAATGTGGATAACATATATTTCGTGCACCATCACGTTTTGAAGCAAAATCGTATACATTTAAAGAAGTCAAGGAAAATAAGAGTAAATAGGGACAAAGGAGAAAAAATAATCAACGTCTCCGGAAAGACTTGTTTTCTAACACAGAACCATTATTTGATGTGGATAACATATATTTTCGCCCCATCGCGTTTTGAAGCAAAATCGTATACATTTAAAGAAGTCAAGGAAAATACGAGTAAATAGGGACAAAAGGAAAAAAATAATCAACGTCTCCGGAAAGACTTGTTTTCTAACACGGAACCATTATTTGTGGATAACATATATTTTCGCCCCATCGCGTTTTGAAGCAAAATCGTATACATTTAAAGAAGTCAAGAAAATACGAGTAAATAGGGACAAAAGGGAAAAAATAATCAACTTCTCCGGAAAGACTTATTTTCAAACACGTAACCATTATTTGATGTGGATAACATATATTTCGCTCCCCATCTCGTTTTGAAGCAAAATCGTATATATTAAAGAAGTCAAGGAAAATACGAGTAAATAGGGACAAAAGGGAAATATAATCAACGTCTCCGGAAAGACTTGTTTTCTAACACGGAACCATTATTTGATATTGATAACATATAATTCGCGCCCCATCACATTTTGAAGTAAAATCGTATACATTTACGTAAGTCAAGGAAAATACGAGTAAATAGGGATAAAAGGGAAAAAAAAATATTCAACGTCTCTGGAAAGACTTGTTTTCAAACACGACCACATTATTTGATGTGGATAACATATATTTTGTGCCCTATCGCGTTTTGAAGCAAAATCGTATACATTTAAAGAAGTGAAGGAAAATAAGAGTAAATAGGGACAAAAGGGAAAAATAATCAACGTCTCCGTAAAGACTTGTTTTCGAACAAGACACCGTTATTTGATGTGGATAACATATATTTCGTGCCCCATCACGTTTTGAAACAATATCGTATACATTTAAAGAAGTTAAGGAAAATACGAGTAAATAGAGGCAAAAGGGAAAAAATAATCAACGTCTCTGAAAATACTTGTTTTCTAACACGGAACCATTATTTGATGTGGATAACAAATATTTCGCACCCCATCGCGTTTTGGAGTAAATAGGGACAAAAGGGAAAAAAATAATCAACATCTCCGGAAAGACTTGTTTAAACACGAAACCATTATTTGATGTGGATAACATATATTTCGCGCCCCATCGCTTTTTGAAACAAAATCTTATACATTTAAAGAAGTCAAGGAAAATACGAGTAAATAGGGACAAAAGGAACAATAATCAACGTCTCCGGAAAGAATTATTTTCAAACACGGAACCATTATTTGATGTGGATAACATATATTTCGCGCCCCATCTCATTGCTTGAAGCAAAATCGTATACATTTACATAAGTCAAGGAAAATACGAGTAAATGGGGATAAAAGGGAAAAAAATAATCAACGTCTCTGGAAAGACTTGTTTTCAAACACGACAGCTTTATTTGATGTGGATAATATATATTTTGTGCCCCATCGCGTTTTGAAGAAAAATCGTATACATTTAAAGAAGTCAAGGAAAATAAGAGTAAATAGGGACAAAAGGGAAAAAATAATCAACGTCTCCGGAAAGACTTGTTTTCGAACAAGACACTGTTATTTGCTGTGGATAACATATATTTCGTGCCCATCGCGTTTTGAAACAAAATCGTATACATTTAAAGAAGATAAGGAAAATACGAGTAAATAGAGGCAAAAGGGAAAAAATAATCAACCTCTCCGAAAAGACTTGTTTTCTAACACGGAACCATTATTTTATGGGGATAACATATATTTCGCGTCCCATCACGTTTTGAAGCAAAATCGTATACATTTAAAGAAGTCAAGGAAAATACGAGCAAATATGGACAAAAGGGAAAAAATAATCAATGTCTCCGGAAAGACTTGTTTTCAAACAGGCAACCATTATTTGAGGTGGATAACATATATTTCGCGCCCCATCGCGTTTTGTAGAAAAATCGTATACATTAAAGAAGTCAAGGAAAATACGAGTAAATAGGGACAAAAGGGAAAAAATAATCAACGTCCCCGGAAAGACTTGTTTTCAAACATGGAGCCATTATTTGATGTGGATAACATATATTTCGCGCCCCATCGCGTTTTGAAGCAAAATCGTATACATTAAAAAAGGCAAGGAAAATACGAGTAAATAGGGACAAAAGGGTAAAATAACTAATGTCTCTGGAAAGACTTGTTTTCGTAAAAGTAACGAGTATTTGATGTGGATAAAATATTTTTCTCCCCATCGCGCTTTGAAGAAAAATCATATACATTTAAAGAAGTCAAGGAAAATACGAGTAAATTGAGATAAAAGGGAAAACATAATCAACCTCTTCGGAAAGACTTGTTTTCGAATACGGAACCATTATTTTATGTGGATAATATATATTTCGTGTCCCATCACGTTTTGAAGCAAAATCGTATACGTTTAAAGAAATCAAGGAAAATACGAGTAAATAGGGACAAAAGGGAAAAAATAATCAACGTCTCCGGAAAGAATTGTTTTTGAACACTAAACCATTATTTGATGTGGATAACATATATTTCGTGCCCCATCGCGTTTTGAATCAAAATCGTATACATTTAAAGAAGTCAAGGAAAATACGAGCAAATAGGGATGAAAGGGAAAAAAATAATCAACGTCTCCAGAAAGACTTGTTTTCGAACACGGCATCATTATTTTACGTGGAAAACATATATTTCGTGCCTCATCGCGTTTTGAAGAGAAATCGCATACGTTTAAAGAAGTCAAAGAAAATATGAGTAAATAGGGACAAAAGGGAAAAAAATAATCAACGTCTCCGGAAAGACTTGTTTTCGAACACGACTCCCTTATTTGATGTGGATAACATATATTTCGTGCCACATCTCATTTTGAAGCTAAATTGTATACGTTTAGAGAAGTCAAGGAAAATAAGAGTAAATAGGGGCAAAAGGGAATAAAATAATCAACGTCTCCAAAAAGACTTGTTTTCGAACATGACACCATTATTTGATGTGGTTAACATATATTTCGTGCCCCATCGCTTTTTTAAGCAAAATCGTATATATTTAAAGAAGTCAAGGAAAATACGAGTAAATAGGGATGAAAAAATAATCAACGTCTCCGAAAAGACTTGTTTTCTAACACAGAACCATTATTTGATGTGGATAACATATATTTCGCGCCCCATCACATTTTGAAGCAAAATCATATACATTTACATAAGTCAAGGAAAATACGAGTAAATAGGAATAAAAGTGAAAAAATAATCAACATCTCTGGAAAGACTTGTTTTCGAACACGACACCATTATTTGATGTGGATAACATATATTTCGTGCCCCATCGCGTTTTGAAGCAAAATCGTATACATTTAAAGAAGTCAAGGAAAATAAGAGTAAATAGGGACAAAAGGGAAAAAATAATCAAAATCTCTAGAATGACTTGTTTTCGAACACGACACCATTATTTGATGTGGATAACAAATATTTCGCACCCCATCGCGTTTTGGAGTAAATAGGGACAAAAGGGAAAAAAATAATCAACATCTCCAGAAAGACTTGTTTTAAACACGAAACCATTATTTGATGTGGATAACATATATTTCGCGCCCCATCGCGTTTTGAAACAAAATCTTATACATTTAAAGAAGTCAAGGAAAATACGAGTAAATAGGGACAAAATGTACAAAATAATCAACGTCTCCGGAAAGACTTATTTTCAAACACGGATCAATTATTTGATGTGGATAACATATATTTCGCGCCCCATCTCATTGCTTGAAGCAAAATCGTATACATTTACATAAGTCAAGGAAAATACGAGTAAATGGGGATAAAAGGGAAAAAGTAATCAACGTCTCTGGAAAGACTTGTTTTCGAACACGACAGCTTTATTTGATGTGGATAATATATATTTTGTTCCCCATCGCGTTTTGAAGCAAAATCGTATACATTTAAAGAAGTCAAGGAAAATAAGAGTAAATAGGGACAAAGGGAAAAAATAATCAACGTCTCCGGAAAGACTTGTTTTCGAACAAGACACTGTTATTTGCTGTGGATAACATATATTTCGTTCCCATCGCGTTTTGAAACAAAATCGTATACATTTAAAGAAGGTAAGGAAAATACGAGTAAATAGAGACAAAAGGGAAAAAATAATCAACCTCTCCGAAAAGACTTGTTTTCTAACACGGAACCATTATTTTATGGGGATAACATATATTTCGCGCACCATCGCGTTTTGAAGCAAAATTGTATTCATTTAAAGAAGTCAAGGAAAATACGAGTAAATAGGGACAAAAGGGAAAAAATAATCAACGTCTCCGGAAAGACTTGTTTTCAAACACGGAGCCATTATTTGATGTGGATAACATATATTTCGCGCCCCATCGCGTTTTGAAGCAAAATCGTATACATTTAAAGAAGTCAAGGAAAATACGAGCAAATATGGACAAAAGGGAAAAAATAATCAATGTCTCCGGAAAGACTTGTTTTCAAACAGGCAACCATTATTTGATGTGGATAACATATATTTCGCGCCCCATCGCGTTTTGTAGAAAAATCGTATACATTAAAGAAGTCAAGGAAAATACGAGTAAATAGGGACAAAAGGGAAAAAATAATCAACGTCCCCGGAAAGACTTGTTTTCAAACATGGAGCCATTATTTGATGTGGATAACATATATTTCGCGCCCCATCGCGTTTTGAAGCAAAATCTTTTACATTAAAAAAGGCAAGGAAAATACGAGTAAATAGGGACAAAAGGGTAAAATAACTAACGTCCCAGGAAAGACTTGTTTTCGTAAAAGTAACTAGTATTTGATGTGGATAAAATATTTTTCTCCCCATCGCGTTTTGAAGAAAAATCATATACATTTAAAGAAGTCAAGGAAAATACGAGTAAATTGAGATAAAAGGGAAAACATAATCAACCTCTTCGGAAAGACTTGTTTTCGAATACAGAACCATTATTTTATGTGGATAATATATATTTCGTGTCCCATCACGTTTTGAAGCA
>CACSLK010026514.1:31669-47216 GCA_902706635.1 Striga hermonthica | reverse complement strand
TGAGGATTCTAGAAATGATCTTGTTAGTCACGTTGCATAAGCTGATAGGTCTATAGTCAGACCAAGTGCTAGGTCCCGATCTCTTCGGGATAAAAATGATGGAGGTTGCCGCGAAGGACTCTGGCATCTGGTGGCCAGAGAAAAAATCCCTCACAGCTTCCTCTACGTCAGTACCCACGATCTCCCAGCAGGACTGGAAGAAGAGGGACGAAAAACCATCCGCGGAGACGCTGTTGGGATCTATCCCAAACACAGCCTCCCTGACTTCCTCCTTACTCGGGAGGTCACAGAGGTCAACAAGGTCGACCGACTGCGGGATGGTCGGGAAGAGGGTCGGGTCGGGGTGCATAAGCAAATCCCGCTCAGAGGAGAAGAGAGAGTGGAAGTAAGCCTTAGCCGACTCCCGTATCTGGGACTCCTGGGTCACGGAAGACCCGTTGTCCTCGACACTATGGATATACGACTTGACTCGCTTCTGCCTCATGAATCCCTGGAAGAACTTGGTATTACGTTCCCCCTCAGCCACCCAGCGCACAGCAGCCTTCTGCTTCCAGAAATCTTACTCCATGAAGAGGCGTAACTGGTACTCAGCATGGCAGCGGCGCATCTCGGACCTATTCTCTGGCGAAGAATCCAAATCATAGGTCTGTTCTGCCTCCGCGTACGCAGTCTGAGCTGCAGTAAGGCGCTGAGAAATATCACCAAAAATCGTCCTGTTCCACTGTTTCAAAGCACAGCGGAGTCTCTTGAGCTTCTCCTCCAGGTTGCGCATCCCATAGAGATGCGTAGCCTGCTGCCAGGAGGCTCTAACAGTATCGTAGTAAGAGTGGTGATGGACCCACATGTTTTGGAAACGGAATGACGCTCGCCGAGGAGAAATAGAGAACCAACAACGGATCAGGAGGGGGGCATGGTCGGATCCAAATCGAGGAAGGTGCGTTACAACCGTAGTCGCAAACACCCTCATCCATGCCTCTGAGTAGAGAGCGCGGTCGAGCCTCTCCTTGACTCCGGCCCTTTCCCACGTAAAGAGAGCCCATTCGTAACCAGCGTCAATGAGCTCACAATCCGATACGGCATGCGAGAAATCTAAGATCTCCACAGAGCGGTCCGAAATACCACCAATGCGTTCGTTGGGGTGCAAGAATATGTTGAAATCACCGCTAATCATCCACGGTAATCCCTCCATACTCTCAGCAATCTCACGCATGGTGTCCCAGAGGTCATAACGACCAACCCTCGCACAGCTGGCGTAAACCAAAGTGTGGAAGATCGGCTCCGGAAGATGGGCGGCAGAGAGCTTCACGTGCAAGACTTGATCAGTATCTCGAAGGACCCGACAAGTAAAGTCACGTGAGTGGAAGAACCAAATCTTGTTAGAGGTGTTTCCCATCCTGGCGTGAAAACTAAGGCGTCGCGAATATACATCAAAAGAGGGGTCACGAGTCATAGGCTCTAAGAAAGTCGCAAAGTCAAGGTTATGCTCACGAATGAGAGATCTAACATGAGCAAGGGTGGTCCTATTAGCCAGACCACGGGCATTCCATGTAAGCGATGTGACTGACATGTCAAACGTCAATGGTACCGCCTAACTGGAGCTGTCCATGGTTAGGCTGTGTTTGTATGTCTGGTAGGGTCAGAGCTCGGCTAGCAGAGAGCTGCGCAGTCATCGATCTGGTCTGTGGTCTCATGTGCTCCAAGATCTCCTGTAAAAGTCCCCCTTGTATAGGGGGAAACTCCTGGGGTAAGAGGATGAGCTGGAGGTGCTTCAGTCCCTCGGAGCTCTGCGCCTGGCCCTGTGGTGAAGACGGACCAGACCCACTGGCGGGGGATGAGGGGGAAGTGGAAGGGAGGGTCAGAAAAGGTCGAGCTGGTGGGCAAGGGAGAGAGATAAGGTGGTGGGAGGGCTCTATGATCATGAGGGCTGATGAGGAAGAGGGGGGCTCGATACACAATGGGATGGCGTGGGTCTCTATCTCATCTGCTAATAGATCATCATCATCAAAAGGGGAGCTGGACGATGCTCCCTGATGGTCGGAGGGAATGTGAAACTCCTCCTCCGACTCCGAGTCAAGCACAGAGAAGCGAGAATGGGTAGCTATGGGAGCTGACTGGAGGGACCGATGGGGAAAAAGGCATGTAGCTTTGGCCTTGGGCCTATCAAGGTTAACCTCCTTGAGCAGAGTGCCCTCAGAGGTGACCTTGCCCTTTCGCCCCTTCGGGTCGGGGCTATGGGCCGGGGCCTTGCCCTTCTCCTTAGGGCTCATCGGGGCGGTAGTAGAACCCTGCCTCGTTACCCGTCGACGAGGGGGCAGAGCAGGTCGGGGCTTGTTGCCCTTAGTATAGCAATCAGCAGCCCCATGTCCTACATGACTGCATAGGGAGCAGAATGGCAGAACTCTCTCGTAGACCACTTTCTGGATAGTGGTCTTGCCTGCCTGGTCGAGCTCAATCTCCTTGATGAGCTCGTCCCTAAGATCAACCTCTACGCACACCCGTGCGACAGATAACCTCGAGCGGTTCGCCGTAGCGGCATCGGTCTCAATGGGCCTGCCAATGCAGCTGGCAATCGAAAAGAGGGCAGAAGGGTCGAAAAGGTGTGGTAAAAGGCCCAGAAAGCAACACCACACCGGGACTATGAGAGATTCCTCAACAAAGGAGAAGTCCGTGGTGTATTTAAACACCCGACCAACACAACCAAAAATATTGAGATGCGTCTTAATCCAAATCGAGTGATAAATCCCGGAGGGAAGGGACAGTGAAGGAAAACTTCAAAATGAGTGCATTATCCAACGACCCAGCTAGGGAAATAACAGTGGGCTCAGGGAAACTTACCTTGAACCTGCCCTCCTAGGAGCGGGTGACTGTCCCGCTCTGCTTGTCTCGAAAGGACTCGAACGTCAATCTTTGTTCGCTCAGTTTGGCGGTGGATGTGCCCGAGACCGCATCTCGAAAGGAACGAGCTCCGGTTGGCCGGGGGCCCTGGTTTGCCAAAGTGGGGATGGCCGAGCTCGACTTGCAGCCCTAGCTTTTCTTATCTGGCCGCTCATGTTCGGGTTCGCTGCCTAGAGTCCCCGTCGTAGTCGGTGAGGCTGAGCCATTGTCGGCGGAAGAGTGGAGAAGGGGAATGGTCGTGTCTGAAGTGAAGCTGTTAGTCGAGGTACGGTGTCCCGAGTCTGTTGGAATGGAGATACGGTCGTGCTGGGTGGAATCCGGCAAGAAGACCGACGGCGTGGCATGAAGAAGGTCCGGGACTGTACTCGCCTGGGTGTAGCCGGCGCCGCCGCCGGGTCCGGTCAATGGGATTGAGGCGAAGTCCGCTGTCATTTGGTTCGCCGGAGAGGGGCAGCCCTGCTGTGGTGGAGGAAGAAGATGGTTTATCGTGGTGAGCTGAGGGAAGGGTCGGTTGGGCCAAGGATGATCAGAGGGGTGGGTCTGTTGAGTTGATGTTGTTGGGTCTAGAGAGATGGGCCTAGACAGGTGTGGTGTTGTTGAATTGGGGATATAAAGTGGTTGGGTCAAGTCTGCCGGCCCACAAAGATTAATAGGAGTCTCAGAGTTTGGGCTAGAAAATGGCCCACTTTTTCGGCCCATAGGGAAATGAGCTGAGAGAAGTTTGGTGGGTGAGAGGATAAGGTTTAAGGGGGGATCTGATGACGCAATGATTTCTGCCGGAGGAAGATGGGCTTGCGCCGGGGGAGAGCCTAACTGAACCTGATATCCGTTTGTCTGACCGGTTGGGGCAAGAATAGTCGGCTCCTCCGTGGCCGGAGACGCACCGAGGTGGGGTTTCTCAAAGTTCGTCGAACCTTCTGCTCGTGGGAGGTGAAAAATGTCAGTCGGTTGGATGGTAGATTTAAGGGCCTTTTTGAGTCTGTTGGTCCAAGAGGAGAGCTTGCCTCGGAAGTCATCGGAGGATGGGAGTTTATGACTGGTCGGAAACGCCATAGATGGCTGAATCTGGGATCTCGGAAGTGGAGTCATAAGGCAGAGAGGGGAAGAGCAAGGCAGTATCGGATACTCGAAGCCGGGCGGCGCACCGCCGGCAACGACGGGCGCCGACAAAGTTCAGATGTTAGCCGGGAAAAAACGGAGGTGGAGGACGGGTGGGGGAGGGAGGAGGAAGCTAGAGAGAGAGAGCTAGAGAGATGAAGGAGCATTTTCAAGTGTTTCTCATTTTTCATGTTCAGTCAGGAGGAGTCTTTCCCCTATATTGTTGGGATTCACCCAATATCCATGGTTTATTGGCTGACTAATATTCTATTTAGTCTAAACATAAACACACTATATAGAACTACACATATATATGTTTCATCTAGGTTTATTTCGTCTGACTGTAACTACATATATATATGTTTCATCTAGGTTTATTTCATCTGACTGCAACTAGATTGTAGGTTAAATCAATATATCGTCTTCCCTCTACTTATTTATATTCAAACTATTGAATTCTAATAATTCTAACAGTCCGTGTCTATGATTTTGTTCGAAATCAGTTAGATTTCACAGTTACATAAAGACGTGGATAAATAGTATGGTGCAAAAGGAAAGCAACCAATTCCAGTAAACGAAGTACAACAGAGGGACAAATGCAATAGTTCAAATGGAAATCAAGCAATTCCAGCGAAAGAAGTACAACAGAGGGATAAATCTTATGGTGCAACAGTAAAGCAAACAATTCCAGTGAAAGGTAATGTTCATGATTACTCATTTGGTAATTCAATTTTTGTTTATGCTGCTGTGAAAGTAGTTTTTCAAAACTAATTTATCCTTATCAGATTTGTAATGTTTTTTAGTAAATGTATGTGCAGCAAACGCTTATGATGTTATTATTTGAATCTAATATTTCGTATATGTAATGTTATAGTTTTACCTCTGGTTGTCTTGCCATGAAATGAACATGTATTTGGTGCGCTCCAAATTCGTATCACAATATACATGCATAGATAACAAGTGTTAGTGATCAGCATTCAAAGGAAATTATATACTTTTAGAAAAGAGTTTTGTGTGTGTTTTATGTTACTGAATAGCAATTTACAACAGATAGCTGTTAGTACCTTTTTTCCCAAATGTGCAATATCTGATATACATGTCTTCACCTCAATCTACATTTCAAAACGCAATTTCACTGTTAAGAACAAGTATAAGCATAAATATATATATTCTAACATGATCGTTGATCACTAATCTCAAATTTTACCAAATAGATTCAGTGAAAACAATGCCACTCTTTTAATCCTCGAATTATAAATCTCAGAAATCAAATAAAAGTTTTAAGGTCCATTTCGAAAGAATTAAGTTCATCTCAAGAGTCGTTTGAAAACAAAATTTGATAAAAAAAATTTGGTCATAATATTCTAAAAAAAAACTGTATCTTATCACAAATCGGTTTTTAAATACATGCATATATATTACAAAACTGCATAAGAACATCTTATACAATAAGATTGAATAAAAACAAAAACAAAAACAAAAAACAAAAAATGGTGTTGGATCTGGAAATATGACCATCGATCTACCAAAAATTACGAAAAAAAAACAAACACCAAACCGTATACACAAGACCATCGATCTACCAAAATATGAGTTCGATCTGAAAAAAAAAAAAAAATTGTAATAAACAAACACCAACATCAAAAGAACAACGAAAAAAAATCGAATTGGAAAAAATTAAAAAAAAAAAACCTCTGATTTGAGTTCGATCTACAAAAATATGAACACGCGATCCACAATATATATGGATTTTGTTTTTGATCATCGATCGAAATCATGTTCCAAAAAAAAAAGAAATCTTTCAAAATACCGAATAAAAAATGATACGAAATTAAACAAAAACAACGGTGGATTTTGATCTACCAAACTGTATACACAATACCATCGATCGAACATGAGTTTGCAAGGATTAAACAAAAAAAAAAGATCATTTCTCAAAAAAATGGAACGGTGGAGAGAGAGAATAGAGATTGTATGAGAGAGATAAAACAGCGAGTCTAAAATGACGAACCCTACTTTTTCGGAAATTATCGCTATTTATATTTCCTAAGTATACTTACAACCGTTAGATCTTAATTGATAAATTTACACCGTTAGATCGTATGTTTAATCATTTGGGCCGGTTTTTAGTTATGATTCAGGCCCGATTACAAATACATCTAAGACTTATGTATTGTGCACGTGGGCTTCGATTTATTAGTCCCAACAATTAAAAAAAGGTCCATTTTAATTGATGTCCATTTTAAAGTGTATGTAATCATCCGAAATATATCAAGATTACATTATTGTCTTTATAGATTAATAAATAATTACCATTAATTATCGGAACAAATTCACGAAATAAATAAATGTAATAACGATGTAATATTAGTAATATGTTGTATTATTATTTATTAAAAAAATGAATTATTAATATAGCTTTTCTATTCATTTTGACAGGTCCGATGAGATCACCCGTTGTGAACGGATCATCTTTTATTGCCCAACGAAACAATAATGAATCGAAGATTTCTTCATATCAATATCATAGTGTGTTGCATGGTTATCAGATCTTACCATTATCTGATGTTACAAATGGTATTATATTCTTTACTTCATACTTAAAATGTATTATTTACTCTATTTATTATTTATGGTTTATTATCTGATGTTCATTTTTATAATTACTTAGTTTGTATGTTTTTGATTGATCATATAAATGATACATTGTTAATTTATCATTTAAATATTGATATAAACAGGTTGTATGACGTCACCATCGAGCCAAGTATCATCTTTGTTTCCACAACAAAACTCAAGTAATTTGTGTTGTACGTCCTATAAGTATCAAAGTGCATTACACAGTCCTCATATCACGACATTATCTGGTGTCGCACATGGTGTGTTCCATTGAATGTATTTAAATGTACTTTTGTTTTTTTATTTTTATAATTGAATTCAGTGTTTAAGTCTTATTATCATTATTTGTTCTATGTAGAGTTAAATATCGGTTATTCTTCTACCCAAAGGCATCAAATAGCACATAGTGTTAAAAACAATAAGTCATTCGTATTTATATTATATATTTGAAT
The DNA here is from genome assembly GCA_902706635.1 of Striga hermonthica. Classification (NCBI taxonomy): domain Eukaryota; kingdom Viridiplantae; phylum Streptophyta; class Magnoliopsida; order Lamiales; family Orobanchaceae; genus Striga; species Striga hermonthica. Next base: position 40,152 of record CACSLK010026514.1, on the reverse strand, counting down.
TATATTATTATTCAACATGAATTTCTTGATTTTCAACTAATATATATTATTTGTCATTCAGGTCGTGTAAATCAACTTGATGACAAATTGTCAAAAAATATTACCCAAAGCATTGTCATAGACCTTACAAATGATAATGATGATTATTATGGTTCTGTAGTTATGCCTAATATGCCCCTGAATCAGTCAAACACGTGTAAGATTTATATCTTTCACTAACATCATATTATTTCATTACTTATATGTTAATTGCTATAGATAATTAAATAAATAAATAAAATATACAGTTCATCTTCCACGAAATTCTGTATCTGCTATTAATAGCGATAGAAAGAGGTCTTTGCCTATCGAGCTGCATGATGCTGTCGATCTTACCGTGGATGATGATGTCTTCCTTCCGGTTCCCAAAAGAAAACGTGGGAGACCGAAGAAGATTGTTGCATCCACATCGACCCAAACCGGTATGTTTTACGTTAATAAAACATTAAATATATTTATTTATACTTTATTTTTTGTAAATTAATACGTTTTTTACGTAATTAGTTCTTTGCCTAATGACTTCAATATTGTAGACGATCACATCGTACATGATGCTGTCCCCCTTCCCATACCCAAAAGAAAACTTGGTAGACCGAAGAAGATTATTGGATCCACATCGACCCAATCCGGTATGTTTTACGTTAATAAAACATTAATTTTTTTTCAGCTCATTTGTTGCAATTTAATATGTTTTTAACGTAATTAGTTCTTTGCCTATTGACTTCAATATTGTAGTTGATCACACCGTTGATGACCGAAGAAGATTATTGGATCCACGTCGACCCAACCTGGTATGTTTTACGTTAATAAAACATTATATTTGTTCTTTTCAGCTCATTTGTTGCAATTTAATATGTTTTTGACTTAATTATTTCTTTGCCTACTTACTTCAATTATGTAGTCGATCATACCGTGAATGATGTTGTTCCCCTTCCCGTTCCCAAATAAAACATGGTAGACCGAAAAAGATTATTGGATCCACCTCGACCCAATCCGGTATGTTTTACGTTAATAAACATAAAATTTGTTTTTTTTTTCCATTCTCATTTGTTGCAACCTAATATGTTTTTCTAAATTTTAAATGTTTTAGAATATTGGGACATGGGGGATGCAAGTTGTCAATGTATTTATTGCGGAGCATTGTTTTGGTATGTTGAGCGCAAGTCTTCTACAAAGGCAACAGAACCTCCTGAATATAAGGGTTGTTGTATGAACGGGGCGATACAACTGCCTGTTCTCCATAATCCACCTGCATATTTAAATGAGCTTTTACACGGAGATAGTCGCAATAGCAAACACTTTCAGGAGAATATCAGATCGTATAACAATATGTTTGGCTTCACTTCTTTGGGCGGGAAGATTGATGCAGGCATCAACAATGGTATAGGTCCTCCCGTATTCACTCTACACGGCCAAAAATATCATCTGATGGGTAGTCTACTTCCATCCGAAGGTGCAACTCCAAAATTTGCACAGCTTTATATCTATGATAAGGATAATGAATTATCCAATAGAATGAATGCAGTCAGGTTAGTAACTTGCGTAAAATATTATGAGGTTATTTATATTTTTATTCTATAGTAATGTATTTTTCATAACATATTTGTGGATCTGATTATGATTTTTAATTTCTATTTCTTGTAGGAACTCTGATGGTATTTCTGATTTGCATGAGAAAATTGTTGCTCGCTTGACATTAATGTTGGATGAGCACAATCAACTGGTTAAGTCATTTCGTATGGCTAGGGAAAGAATTCAACAGCATGGCCAAAGTGATATCAAGATTCGTCTAATTGGAAGGTGATACAGTGATAGTAGATGTTATAACTTGCCTACAAGTTCTGAAGTTGTTGCCTTGGTCATTGGAGATTTTGATCAAGCAATGGGTGAAAGGGATATATTGGTTGAAACCAAAAGTGGACGCCTACAGAGAATCAATGAACTTAATGCTTCCTACTTGGCTTTACAATATCCCCTATTGTTGCCCTATGGCGAGGATGGGTACAGAGAAGACATCCCATTTTCCGATCTGAGAGAAGTAAAAGAGAATGGCCGAAAAACTGTGAGTATCAGGAAATATTTTGCTTATCGGATCCACGACAGAAATCACGAACCATCCACTATTCTTTCGGCAAGGAGACTTTTTCAACAATTTGTCGTTGATGCATATACCATGGTTGAATCATCCAAATTGAGATATATCCGTTACAATCAAACTCGCCTACGATGAGACATGTACAATGGTTTGGTGGATGTTGTTCTTCGTGGTGATATCGATCCAGGATCTAGAGGCAAAAGAATAATTCTACCTTCGACTTTCACTGGCGGTGCTCGAAATATGATTCAGAACTATCAGGATGCGATGGCGATTTGCAGATGGGCAGATTATCCCGATCTTTTTATAACATTCACATGCAACCCAAAGTGGCCCGAGATACTTTGCTTTTTAGGCCCAAAGAACTTACGTCCTGAGGATCGTCCTGATATCGTATGCAGAGTGTTTAGATCAAAATTAAAGCAGTTGATTAAGGATTTTCGTGAGAATCAAATATTTGGTCAAGTAACAGCAGGTATGATCATTCTTTCAAAAAATTAGTTTTATTTCATTTGAATTCGTTTACAGTAATATTCATAATTAATTGACATTTTTACCTTTTTTTCAGTTGTATACACTGTTGAATTTCAGAAACGCGGATTGTCTCATGCCCATATACTGCTTTTTTTAGCAAAGGAAAACAAGTTTCCCATTCGTCCGACATAGATAGGATTATATCTGCTGAGATACCTGATGAGACGTCTGATCCTTATTATTACGAAGCTGTAAAGGAACACATGATCCACGACCCGTGCAGACTGGCAAGAAAGCAATCTTCGTGCATGGTCAATGGAAAATGTAGTAAACGTCTTCCGAAACCATTTCTTGAATTAACTTCTGTTGATGATGGCTATCCGCGGTACAGGCGTAGAGACAATGGAAAACATGTAGAGAAAATAGTGTAGTTGTCCATAACGGTTTTGTCGTGCCCCACAATAGAAAATTGTTGATGAAATACGGTGCTCACATAAATTTTGAGTGGTGCAATCAGTCTCGGTCTATCAAGTACCTCTTCAAATATGTCAACAAGGGCAATGATCATGTCACTGCAACGTTTTATCAGTCAGCTAGAGACGGAGAGCTGGAAAAGCCTGTTGACGAGATTAACATGTTCTACGATTGTAGATATGTTTCTTCATGTGAGGCGGCTTGGAGGTTGTTGGGTTATGAACTTCAGTACAAAAAACCTCTTGTACAATGTTTGAGTTTCCATTTGAAAGGCGAACATTATGTTATTTTTGATGATGAAGATCGGATTGATAAGGTTATTAAAATACCCACTGTAAATGAGAGTCAATTTTTAGCCTGGATGGAAGCGAACAAGATATATCCTGAGGCGAGAGAGCTTACTTATGTCGAGGCACCAACGAAGTTTGTTTGGAACAAAATGGATAGAGTGTGGACTCCTCGAATCAGAGAAGGCGCTATAGCCCGTCTGCACTATGTTCCTCTTAACGCGGGCGATAATTTCTATTTGAGGTGCTTGGTTAATGTAATACGTGGAGCAACTTGCCACGAGGATTATATGAAGGTGGACAACGTTCAATATTCGTCGTATCGCGATGCTTGCCATGCCCTAGGTTTGTTGGGTGACGACCGTGAGTACATTGATGGCATATCTGAGGCAAGTCATTGGGCATCTGCTGATTCTCTCCGACGTATGTTTGCAACGTTGTTGGTATCGGGATCGTTAGGAAGACCCGAGCACGTATGGGAAACGTGTTTAGAATTTCTATCTGATGACATCACTTATAGGCAACGTATTCTCTTCAATGATGAAAGTATGTGACTTAATCCATATTTTTGTTTTATTGTTTACTTGATTAATTTTCATCTCATGTTTAACTATTATTTTCCATTTTTATAAAATACTGACTTTGAATCCTTTTCGTTCTTAGGTCTGCAGGTCAGTGAGGCAGATATAAAGAATTTAGCTCTCGCTGAAATCGAACATTTGTTGAGACGTCGAGGCACGAGTCTTCGGGAATATCCAACAATGCCTTTTCCTGATATGACCAGCTTTACTACAAATACAAATCGTCTGATTTTGGATGAGCTAAGTTATGACCGCAAGGCCTTATCAGTCGAGCACAATACTCTTCTTAGACATATGACTGACGAACAGAAAGGAGTTTATTCAAAAATTATGTCAGGGGTCGATTCAGGTCAGGGAGGTGTTTTCTTTGTCTAAGGTTATGGCGGAACTGGGAAGACATACTTGCGGAGGACTTTAGCTGTTGGATTACGATCAAAGGGTGAGATTGTGCTTTGTATTGCCTCGAGTGGAATAGCTTCTCTTCTGTTTCTTGGTGGAAGAACTGCACACTCTCGCTTTGGCATACCTATTAATGTTCACGAAAATTCGTTGTGTGATATCAACCAGGCTAGCCCTCTAGCAGAGCTATTTATACGGTCCTCCCTCATCATATGGGATGAAACTCCAATGATGCATAAGCATTGATTTGAAGCTGTCCAAACGTCATTTCAGGCGGTCATGGGAACGGTCAACCCGACCAACCATTATAAACCGTTTGGCGGCAAGACCGTCATTTTTGGTGGAGATTTTAGACAGATTCTTCCGGTGATTCCAAAGGGGAACCGTCAACAGATTGTTAATGCTTCATTAAATGCTTCAACCATTTGGCAAGATTGTACAGTGCTTAGGCTAACGAAGAACATGCGTCTTCAGAGCCTTAATGATTCGTATGAACGTGAGGAGCTTTCTAATTTTGCTGATTGGATTGCTAGCATCGGTGATGGTACTATTGGAGGTTATAACGATGGTTGTGCCTCCATTGAAATACCAGATGATCTGTTAATAGCCCCATCTGATGATCCCATTGCTGCAATTGTTGAGAGCACGTATCCAATGTTCAAGAATGCAACCAATGATCCAAGTTATCTGAAGGACGGAGCCATACTTGCACCTACATTAGAGATTGTTGAGTCTATCAACCAATACATGTCGTTGTTGAATCTATCAGAAGGTCGTGTCTATTTGAGCTCCGACAGTACGTGTAAATCCGATTTGAATTATGACTTCTTGTCAGAAATCCACACTCTCGAGTTCTTAAATTCTCTCAAATGTTCTGGAACACCAAACCATGAGTTGCATTTGAAGGTAGGAACTCATGTTATGCTGTTGCGGAACATGGATCATTCTATGGGGTTGTGCAACGGGACACGTTTGGTTGTAACCAGACTCTAAAATCATGTCCTTGAATGTAGGATACTTACGGGCGACCATGCAAGGAATAAAGTGTTGGTACCTCAGATGACGATAACTCCTTTGGATGCACGAATACCTTTTAAGTTTCAACGAAGGCAGTTCCCTATAGTTGTCTCTTATGCAATGACTATTAACAAGAGCCAGGGTCAATCTTTATCCCACGTTGGTTTATTCTTGAAGAAACCAGTTTTCAGTCATGGCCAGTTATATGTTGTTGTTTCGCGCGTTACCAACAGAAGGAGTTTGAAAATTCTAATATGTGGTGAAAATGAGTTGCCTCTGAATCAAACAAATAATGTTGTGTACATAGAAGTTTTTAATAATATATGATTTTTTGTATTGTAATTATCTTTTCATGATTAGATGTTAATTTTAATTAATTACATTTAAATAAGTATTTAGATATGTTTAAAATTATGCGCCCACCGTGCATCGCACGGGTTGCACACTAGTTATAGATTATAATTGATTATGTTATAAATTAGAATTTAGTAGTATTATGTTAGAAGTTAGAAACTATTACGGTATATATTAGAATTGATAGCCTTATGAAGTAATATTTAGTGCTACTATTATAAATTAGTATTTTTTTACTTTTATAAATTAGAATTTATTAATATTTTGTTAGAAATCATTATGGTATAGATTATTAAAAATTATAAATTAGAATTTATTACTATTTTGTTATAACGTTTTTCTTACTATAATATTCACACGAGTCATATATCTCTGAGAAAAGTGTCAAACAATTTTGTCATAAAATTCTGTCAAATCATACTGAATTAATCGGTCTCAATGAATTGCTCTAACATAATCTGATTTTTGTTCGTTCAATTTGTTATTTAAATTGGTTTTATGAATTTCAAATTTAAGTCAGAATATTATTTTGTATTTTAATAACATCACTCATTAGTATTTTGTTAAAAATAATTAGTATTATGTTATATAACATAATAATTTCTAAGTTCTAATATAAAAATAAATTCTTCGAGCAAAACTCTCTGCGAACCCTCTCTGCGCCATCGTCTCTGCGATCTTAAAAAACCCATCGTCTCTCCATAATCTTGCCTCTGCCGGTGATGTCGAGGTCGTAAAGCCTCCATCGACTAACCGACCCTCCCTTGCTGTTATTTCCTTCTCCTAGCTGAGGTACCGCGGTTTCTTGCTCCAACCCTAGGTGGTCGACGGGTCAAATCGGGATGGGGCTTCCTCAATCGGGGCTTGGGTGGATCGTCGGACATGGTGACGAGGTCGAATCCGGGTTGGGGGGGGGTTTCAACCTGCATTTTTCGGTCGGCTTTTGGGGTCTTTTTTCTGTCTGTGCAGGTTGGACGGGAGGAGGGCTGCTGTGTCGACGTTGGGGTCGAGGTTGTGGTGGTGGTCGGAAGGCTGGGCCTCCGACGGTCTCCGTGCTGCCTTTTGGGGGCGGTGGTGTGGCTGTCGGAGGTGGGTTCAGGCGGCTGGTGGGTCTTTTCCCCATTTTCCCTCTTTGGGGTTGATTGGGGACCGGGACTCCCGGGTTCGGCTAGTAGTGTTAGGCGGACCTGGGTTGTTCAGGTTGGGGATGCTAGCTCTCCGGTTCTCTTAGTTGGTGGTGGACTGACTCTTGGCATGGTTCGGGGGCGGAGGTTCAGTTTCTGTATAGGCAGTTGCTGCAGTTTCGGGGCTGTTCCTTGTGCTAGGGGCCGTGTCGGGTGTTAGTTGTTGCTGCGGATCTTCACTCGTTCGATCATCTGGTGGAGGGCCTTAATATAGTTTAATTATTAGTTTTTTCATGTGTTTTGTTTCCTTATGTGTTTTAGGTTTTGGTTAGGGGCTGATTTACATGCTAGGCAGTGTGCAGTGGCATTGTATTTCATTCTCCTTTTATTTGGTGTTTGCTGAGTTGTTGTAGGCGGCTATTGGCGTGTCCTCTCACTTTCTTATTCATGTTGTTCTAGGCGTGTTTTTGGTTTGGGTTGTTTGACCCCTGTCACATTACCCTGTTGGGGTCTTTTCTTATTACTCTTTTGGGGTCTGTTAGTTTGTAATTTTGCACTTTTGTGCCCTTTTATAGTACATATATCGTTTTGGCAAAAAAAAAATAATAATAAAATTCTATAAGATAATTAATTATAATTTACTAACTATAAGATAATAAATATTATTTTATAATATAATATCTAAATTCTAATATAATTTATATAGTAAATAAAAATTTGATTATAAAAAAATCAAGATAAACTCGTGTGGTCTAAATCCTAATTATATTACAATACTAATTATAATTTCACTAATATAATGCTCATGTGTTTTAGCAATGAAACCCTTGTTGCATATAGATGTCCTCCTGAAGGTTTTCGTTAAGGAAAGCCATCTTGACATCCATTTGTCAGACCTCATAATCCACATGAGCGGCTACAGCCAAGAGAATCCGAATGGACTTAAGCATAGCTACTGGCAAAAAGGTCTCATCATAGTCTATACACTTGATCTGGGTATAACCTTTCGCAACAAGCCTAGCTTTGAAGGCTTCGACCTCCCAATTCAATCATCTCTTTGTTGGGACATATGAGGATCTCGATATGCACAAATCACGGACAAACATTCAACATAAACCTATGCGCAGCGGATCTAAAGGTTTGATGTATTAAACTTACTGCTTAAAATTTATGTAGATCTGGCTGGCCCGAATAGTTGACCGCAAATCAAATCTTCTCGGAATCGAACAAACTTGACCAATCCAGAAAGCTGACGTCACGGCGAAGTCAACGGCGTTGACCGGTCGGAAAACGAAGCTTCCACGCGCTCTCACGCGCGCGATTGAGTTCCAGCGGCTGCTCCCTTCTGGTGGCGCGTGGCAGCGCGTGCGGCGGCGGCTGGCGGCGATCTCGACGGCGATCTCTTCGTCTCGTCGTCCTGGTCGTCGTGGTATGGTCACTTGCTGGTTTTGGTCTCCGGTTTGGATGTATGATAGATCTGATTGGAATCTCGTATATACCTTAAGATCTTCTACTGTATTCTCAAACAGCTATCCAGATCTTGTATCAGTGGAGCACAAGAAATAGAACTACTCCTTGGAAGTGAGAGAGAGAGAGGGGGCGGACGAATTCCCAAAGTTGTGGGATTGTTCTTCTCTTC
>CACSLK010026514.1:1348-14316 GCA_902706635.1 Striga hermonthica | reverse complement strand
TGTACTAATTCGACTTCAATTGTACGAATTCAACTTCAATTGTATTAATTCGAGTTTAATTGTATTAATTTGACTTCGATTGTACTAATTCGACTTCAATTGTACGAGTTCAACTTCTATTGTATTAATTCGAGTTCAATTGTATTAATTTGACTTCGATTGTACTAATTCGACTTCAATTGTACTAATTCGACTTCAATTGTACGAATTCAACTTCAATTGTATTATATCGAGTTTAATTGTATTAATTTGACTTCGATTGTACTAATTCGACTTTAATTGTACTAATTCGACTTCAATTGTACGAATTCAACTTCAATTGTATTAATTCGAGTTTAATTGTATTAATTTGACTTCGATTGTATTAATTCGACTTCAATTGTATTAATTCGAGTTCAATTGTACGAATTCAACTTCAATTGTATTAATTCGAGTTTAATTGTATTAATTTGACTTCGATTGTACTAATTCGACTTCAATTGTACTAATTCGACTTCAATTGTACTAATTCGACTTCAATTGTATTAATTCGAGTTTAATTGTATTAATTTGACTACGATTGTATTAATTTGACTTCGATTGTACTAATTCGACTTCAATTGTACTAATTCGACTTCAATTGTACGAATTCAACTTCTATTGTATTAATTCGAGTTCATTGTATTAATTTGACTTCGATTGTACTAATTCGACTTCAATTGTACGAATACAACTTCCATTGTAATAGTTCGAGTTCAATTGTATTAATTTGACTTCGATTGTACTAATTCGACTTCAATTGTATTAATATACTATGTTATAACATATAATAACATATGTTATATTATATTATATGGTATGTTATATAACATATGTTATAACATATAATAACATATGTTATATTATATTATATGTATATAATAAACATATAGTATATAATATATTGAATTTATAGTATATGTATATGTATATAATTTGCGCAGAAATAAACGCAAGGTGCCTGGCGGCACAATGGTACGAGGTGCGCCCAGAGAAACCGGACTCACCCACAGACCCGGGTTCGAGTCCCCAATCTGGGATCCTCGTATCTTTTTTTTTTTTAGAAACCGTATTTAAAAAATACGGTTTACAAATAATTCACTTTATAAACCATATTCTCTAAATACGGTTTACAAATGATTAACTATATAAACCGTATTCTCTGAATACGGTTTACAATTAAATCATTATATAAACCGTATTCTGTGAATACGGTTTCCTGGGACATAAAAAAAAAAAAAAAAATTCTGGAACAGAGAGCAAAACATTTCCATTCCAATAGAGAGGTTTATACCTGTTACACCAAAATTGTTACAACCTGTTACACAATTTCAGAACAACCACCTAAAAATAAATACACAAACAAACCAACTCATATACAGTCCAAGATAACAAAAATATATAATCCAAACATAGTCCAACAAATCAAAGTAAACAATAAAAAAAAATAGTCCCACATAAAAAAAAATACACACTAACAAATCTAGTTTCCCCACTCATCACGGCGTCTAGATCTATCAGTGCGAGGATGTGAGGACGGACAGTCATCCACAAAATGCTCTGTATCACCACATCTACTGCACTGTCCTCTATCACTCCGGCGGCGTGCCCGACGATCCATTTGCATGCGATGATGCCTCGTTTGCGCGCGACCGGGTCCAGCCTTCGTGATCATCCTCTCCCAATGTGGTAGTAAGGTCCATCCGACCAGCGGCCATGTGTCCGGATCACCAACCGGAGCAAAAGTCCAATTAGAAAACTGAGCTACCCAGGTCTCCGTCCAAAAATGGGGATCGTACAATAACTTTGGTGGAGTATTAAGTTGCCGACACATAGCTATAGCATGAGAGCATGGTTTCTTATGTGTCTGCCACTTCAGACAACGAAAACGCCTCTCGTCGAACCAAACCTTACACCTGTTTTTCCACACATTGAATTATATTTATAAACAACTAAAAATTTTAATGAACAAAATTAAAAAAATTTAAATTATACAATAAATAATTAAACCACATACGTTTTGTCCCCTCTACCACTCAGCCGTAGACCCGTTGTCACCTCGTATAGAGATCTCGCCGCGTTCGCACATCTCACCCTATGATTTGCGGCCATACTCTCCAATTCGCAAAAAGCCGCATAGTGGGCACTAGCAATGGCATTACTGCATCTCGTGGACTTCTTTTGTTCCTGCTCAAACAAGTCCAGAGTTTTCATGAATGTGGCGCGTACCAAAGCTCGGCAGGGCAAGAACCTAACACCTTTCAGGACGTTGTTGTAACTCTCGGACATATTGGTCGTCAATGTACCCCATCTACGTCCTCCCTCGTCTCCAAGCAGGGTCCACTTGTTCAGAGGAATTCCGAACAGGTAATTGTATGCATCTGGATTAAAATCCGAAAGCCGCTCTCGTATCTGTTGAAATTTTCGCTCTGAAAGCTGTGAACCCAACTCCCAACACCAATTTCGGATTTTGCTATTCATGTACCTAGTAACAACGTTGCTCCGAAGGTGTCGAAGACAGAAGCGGTGATATGCAGCGGGTTCTTGCCAAGCCGCCAATGAATCCACGGCACTCTGTAAGCCACCATCCCTGTCCGAAAGAAAGCATATATGTCTGTCGCCGACAACATGTTGCCGTATATTGGTCAGGAAAAATGACCAGCTTTCCCTGCTCTCTTCATCCACAATCGCATACGCGATTGGCAATAACCGCTTATTTGCAGTTTGTGCAACGGCCACAAGTAACTTCCCCTTGTACGAGCCACGCAAATGCGTGCCGTCCATGCTAATTACCAGCGGGCATCTCTGGAAGGTCTGAATGGCGGGACCAAAAGCCCAAAAAACAATTTTGAAGTCTCTGTGCTCATAGTGGGCCGCCATATCCCCACCCTGCCATTCCCACTGTACAACTGTAGTGGGATTCGCTATTTGAAGCGCCGCAAAAAACCTACACGTTATAAAACGTAATCGTCAATACATAAACATAGTGAGATAAAATAAATAATACGTGCATTTTTAATAAAATTTTTCTTACTGAGGGAGTTGTGCGAAGTTCTCTTCCCAAGTGCCATACAAACTGTCGATGGCTTTTTTCCTCCCGTGCCACGCCTTCTTGTAGCTCACGTCGACTTTCCAACATTTTTTTACATCCTCCTGGATCAGGGTAACACTGTTCTCCGGTTTCTTTTGAATCTTGGTCATGATAAGATTGGAAATCATTGTGGCGGTTACATTTATGTGGTCATTTTTGTCGACTTCTTGCATACAACTATGCCTCTCCGTCCATTCCGTTACTTCCCACAGTTCATGAACCCGTGTGCAGTGCGTCACCCGAGCCTTCCACGGACAAGGCTGAGCTTCTTCGGATTTGCACACCACCTTGAATGATTTCTTATTCGAATATTTTGACCTAACCTCCCTCAATCTACTCACGTTCCAATTCATTATAGCAATCTGTGCTTCTTCCTTGGACCGGAAAACAGTACCCAAACAGATAGAATCGACATTTCCATTCCAACGAGGGAGAGCATGCTCATCTCGGTCTACACACGACGGGTCCCACTCACCCATCTCGCGATACACGTGTTGACCGGTACTAGGAAATGGGTGCTCTTCAATAAACTCTGGTTCACTCTCCTCGCTTATTGATCTATCCGATTCCGTTTCCGATGTATCATCTGTGAAATCGTCTTCATCAGGAATGAAATCATCATCGGGTTCTTCTCTGGCTGTTGAGCTTGTCCCTTCGCCAAAATTACGAACATGCGAAGTGGACGTACCTTCAAAATCAGGCACTCCCCCGTAAAAAGGGGGAACATCCTCAAATTGTGTAACCACTGTAGGTGCCTGCGTAACCTGCTTCAACTCTAAATGCAAATACACATAGGAGAAAGCAGGAAAATAATATATCCACTCAAAGGCACTATCAGTATTCATGTTTCCGATATTCCACGAACCATCGGGTCGGTTTGTCAGTAAACTAATCCCCTCAATTGTCAAACCATTTCGACGGAAACCAAAATTTTCATAAAGTATATCTACAAATTGTTGAAATGATATCTTCTCCCCAATGCAAAATGAACCATCCGGACGGTTTATAAAATCTGAAAATAAATCTAAAACCTCTTTGTGATAATTCCAATACACATTAACAAAGTATGGTAGTCCGGCAGGCGCCATTTATACCTGTTAAAAATAAAATCACGAATTATTTTATCAAACCCTAATACTCATAATCCATCAATAACATATAATTCACTTTCAACCAAAAAAACCATAAAAAAAAAAATCATTCTCAATCAAATAATCCCCTTATCGAACAATAACATATAAATCATCTATAATTTCGATAAATTGAAACCCTAATTTCAAAAAACCCTAACCACAACAACAACCAAACAATTAAACAATTGACAATTAACACATAATATTTCAATCTCCAATTCAACATACACACATAATCATTAATCAATTAGCAATTTCAAGTTTCAAACACCAACACATTCAAACATATTATAACAATTATCAATCTCCAAATAACTCCAAACAAATATAAAAAGTTAAGATAAACCAATATACCTCGTGCGAATGAATTAACCGGAAATAAGGCTCGTGTCGCTGTTGTCGGTTCACGTTAGAGTGAAGATTGGATCGAGTTTTTTTTTCTCAAGTATTTTCGCTCTTTTCTTTGAAACTATGCTCTCAGTAGTTGCTCCTCTCTGTTGCTGCTCGCGTAATGAATGGAGAAGAAGATTTTTTTTAAATATATTTTACATAAAACGTATTTAAGGAATACGTTTTCTGTGCATTTAAATGTAAAACGTATTCCTTAAATACGTTTTACTTAAATGTATTTTATAAAAAAATAAATTTTTTTAAGACGCATTTAGTAAACACGTTTTGTGAAAACGTATTACTCAAATATATTTTTTCTTTATTTAACGAAAATTATTTTGAAAATTGTTTACGATTTTTTTTTAATTAAAACATTTAAATGAAAACGTATTCAAGGAATACGTTTTCTTAAATAATTTTTTTTTTTTAAAAAACGTATTCAAGGAATACATGTTTTTTATGCTTGTCCACCCCCTTTTTTCTTTTTTTTTTTTTGTCCACTTAATTTTTATATTTTTTTTTTTAATAAATCACCCATTAATTGCATGCTATTAATAGCAAATTTTTATTTTATTTTTTTATATACAAATGTGCATCATTATTTGTTTCATTTAAATGTGGAGTTTGTTAAGTGAAGTTTGTTACTTATTTTTGCTCAAGATTAGGTTGTTCTTTTTTCATTTTCATAATTTTTTTTTTTTTTTAAAAAAAAAACTTTCTTTAACATATAATTGTGTACCACGATGCAAATTTTACTTTATTAAAAAAATAAATTACGCCTAACTTAATAATATAAATTTAAGTTAGTATTTACAAAAAATCATAAACTCTTTTAACATCAACTCGGCTACTATAATTGTTTTAATCGGATGCTTTTATTTTTAAATAAAATAAATTAGAGTTCATTTAATAATCAAAATATACAATATTTTTATTCTATTCTTTTTAAATTTTTTTATATATAAAAATAACACAAAACTAATCTAATTATAAAATCGTCAATATTTTATTTGCGCAAGAATGGGTTGTAACATTTTCATTTTTACAAATTAAAAAAATTTTAATTAAGTCAAATTACAAATGTATTGTTTCAAAAATCAAGAGGATAGTTTTGAAAATAGACAATTTTTTTTTTTTTCAAAATTGTCTTAGTCTTCATTCAATATAAAATAAAACTATTATGTTAGGAGTTTTAATTGTTTCAACATACAAATTTTATGTTCTTTTGAACAAGCTAATTTTATATCGTTTATAATAAAATGATATACTATAAATTGTATGACATGTTAATCCCACATCGTTGATTTATAATTATTATTTAATATCGTTTAGCCTCATCTTTATTTTTTCTTGCTCTTTTAAGAGATGATTAATAGCGGTTCCCCACTTCTTGCATTGGGTGACTCCAACTCGATACTTATTTATAATAAGTATTTAATATTATTTACCCGTGCATCGCACGGGATACACACTAGTTTTTCAAAGAATAAACCTTAGCGTTTTTTTATAGTAATAGATACAATAATTTCTATCCCCTAATAAAATAGTAATAAATTATAATTTATAAGACAATCTATTTATATTTTTTTTCCCTAAACGATAGATATTATTATAAATCAAAAGCGCACAAGTGTGCGTATACAAGCAGCCAACGGCTGAAAAGTGGGGGGACAGGTCCGGAGACCGCCTAGAAACCCGACTAGCAACCGCTAGGAAGAAAACTCGCAACTAAACTAAACAACTAGACAAGACCCCCACAGGGTAATAAACAACGACTCAAACAACAAAAACAACTAGACAAGACCCCCATAGGGTAATACCGGAGTGTCGAACCTCAACAGGGTAATAAATTTGACACTCGGTTGCACAGAGGCCAAGGGCCCAAACCTAAAACACAATCACAACACCACCAAAACAGAAAAAAACGAGAAACATATAAAACAAGCTACAACTAATAGACATTCCTCCCTCAGCGGAGACTTCCAAGATAGAATCGAACAAAGCCTTCCATTGGAGAATTCAAAGCACAAGAACTCCGCTCACCACTGCCCAAAGCCTAGCGAACACGAAGACCAAGCCCCGAAAGACTCCCAATAGGCGACCATCACTCCAACCACTGAAACCACACTCATCCCCCGCCCAACTAATCTATAATACAATAATTT
Organism: Striga hermonthica; assembly: GCA_902706635.1. Classification (NCBI taxonomy): domain Eukaryota; kingdom Viridiplantae; phylum Streptophyta; class Magnoliopsida; order Lamiales; family Orobanchaceae; genus Striga; species Striga hermonthica. The sequence continues at coordinate 7,519 of CACSLK010026514.1, read as the reverse complement.
CTAACCTCTAAAAAAATCTATAAATATATAATTTGGAGCATCACATCATTTAATTTTATTACCATGCTTTAACTTTTATTCTCCATCCAAATTTTTCAACATTCAATTTCATTTTTAAGTTACAAAATAACTTGCTTGAATGTCATAAATTATGAACATAAATGAATCAAGGGAGTTACAAAATTGAACTCAAATTTTAAGTCACACCCACTCATGAAAATGGCAGAATGTATTAGCATAAGTAAATGGTAACGGCTATTCCATAGCAATTACTTGATCAAAATCAATTTTGAGAATTATTTTCTTATTTCATATTTTTTTCATAAATTAAATTATGATTTTTTTTTTATATTGTTATCCTTTTTTAAGTATTCTTCTATGTGCAATTGCACAAGTTGATTACTATATCTATTTATATATAATTTGGAGCAAAAAGTATTCTTCATATAATTTTATTATCCTGCATTTAATTATTTATCCCCCAAAAAGTTTCAGCATTTAATATTACTAGTTTTCATTTCTCGCCTAAAGTAATTACCATTTCTCTTATTTAATTTTATTATTCTGCATTAAATTACATTATCTCCCTATGTGTCATGGGTTTTGTTGTAATTATCATATCTCTTATTTACTCAGAAAGTCTAAAAATGTATATAATGACCTTTTTTTTTATTTATATTGGTTAAATATTTTAGTTATTTTTACCTGCTTAGCTGAAAAAATCTGATCTTGATGAACTTTTTTTGCTTTTTTTTTTTTGGTTATCTGGTTGGCCTCTTGAGTCGTGGTTTTTGTTGTAATTGTACTTTCCATTTATTCCCTACAAAATTCAAGAATGATATTTTTTTATTTACTTTTTTTGTGGCTTTATTTTTTTTATTTCCTATTTTTTTAGTGCTTTCACCTCAGTTCAATCGCACATCCTTAAAATTAAAGTAAAATATTCAATAAATAACATAAATGAATACTAAAACCTTATTTTAACAAAATTGCTAGTAGAAATGAGGTGCCCTTAAAGATCTTTTCTTTTTTTTAATTTGAAAACTAGACACATGGCTCATATGTATATGTAGATCGACTGTTGCAACTGAACAACATGTATATTCTTCAGAAAACCATAAGAACATCATTAAATATAACAATATCTGTTCATTTTTTGCAAAAACAAATCTATGTTTTGAGCAAAAGACATCAAATTCTGTATATATTTCAAATTTTTGAAAGAAAATGGCAAAACAAACACTAAAATAAGATTTTACATCCAATCTACTTCTAAAATCAACTGAAAACATGATTTTTTAAAAAGAAATTATATATTCTCAATAAACATTACAGATCTCGATAGATCTGTACTATAATCGTCCCATTGAACCATTTTCTTATGATTCATTGATGTATGTTAGCAAAATAGGGACGACAAGAAAATATCAATCAACTTTTGAAATTAACTGAAAATACGGTTTTATAGAAAAAATAAAAAAAATCATAAATTCTTAACAAAGATTACAGATCTTGATAGATCCGTACTATAATCACCCGATTGAAACATATTCTTATGATTCATTGAAGAATTTTAGTCAAATAGGGACGACAACCTTAAATCAATACAAAAATTTCCAGATCTTGATAGATATGTTATATAATTAGACGATTTGCATTGTTTACTGTGATTTAGTAAAACGAGACTGTAAAATCAGAATGATTTTGATGTTATATCTCGATTTTGTTTTAAATTTTTTATTTTTCAAAAAATTTAGAATTTGATCGGAATATCTAACCCAAAAAACAAAGAAAATGGCATGATTATCGACAAAAATTGATAAGAAAAATGAGATCTTGGATATTTTTTACAGAGAAAAAAAACGCGTGATCCACCGATATGATTTGGTAAAGCCCAAAAAAAATAATGTTTAAGTTGAACCCAATAGACTTATTGAGAATATCGGCTCAAGCCACATTTATAAATTTTTAATAAAAAATTAAGCCCAATTCACTACATTTTTTTAATATGTTATCCAGCTTAATTCAACAATTATTTATAATGCAATTATTTATTCAGCAGATAATTTCGATCCAAATGTTTACATTTGCTGACAATTATACTAAATTCGGCACATATTTTATTATTCCTTATTTGTTTGAGGTACCGTTCAAGTTTCAACGCAGACAATTTTCTATCATGGTCTCATATACTATGACGATCAACAAGAGTCAATATCAATCTCTCTTACACGTCCGCTTAGTCTTGAACAATCATGTTTTCAATCATGGACAGTTGTACGTTGCTCTTCATAGAGTTACGATTGGGAAACGTTTGAAGATAATGATATGTGGTGATGGTGATTCCGACGATAGGAAAACCATGAATGTTGTATACAAACAAATATGTTTAATAAAATTTAGAATCATTTTCTTAATTCATATTTTTTTTCATGAATTGAATTATGTTTTTTTTTGTTAATTTGAATTATGGTTATGTATTTTTGTTTCTTTTTTTTTTTATTTTTATATTATTATCTTTTCTACGTATTTTTCTCCGTGCAAATGCACGGGGTTGATCACTAGTAGTAATAAATTTTAATTTATAATACAATCATTTCTAATTTATACCATAATAATTTCAAACTTCTAACATAGTAGTATTAAATATTACTTTTAAGACTATCAATTCTACCATAATAATTTCCAGCTTCTAACAAAATAGTAATAAATTCTAATTCATAAGACAATCAATTCTAATCTATAATACAATAATTTCTAACCTCTAACAAAATAGTAATAAATTCTAATTCATAAGACAATAAATTCTAATTTATAATACAATAATTTATAATTTTTAACAAAATAGTAATAAATTCTAATTTATAACATAATCAATTCCAATATATAACATAATAATTTATACTAATATAATTTTTTCAAACTACTATCATTTCTAATTCATAATAATATAATTCATACTATTTATACTAATATCATTCTTTTAACTGTATTTGTTGTTAGTTTATTTTATCCTCAACAAATGCATAACAAACATAACTCGAAATTAACGTATAAACACGGCCGAATATCATAATATATCAATAATATAATGAATGTCATCAATCACAAACATGTCGGGCATAATTTCCATACCTATAGTATATGCCCCCTTTAGCTGACAGGCACAAAGAAGCCCATAAGTGTAACCCAGTACACATCCGCAGCGATCCTCAACATCTTCGCTCAAGTCTCGCATCCTCTGAAACTCATCATTCAATAAATCCATATAATAGTGCGAGACCCACAATCTCAGCTGTGCGAAAGCGACCCGTGGTAACCTGTATGCCTCCTAAGTCTTGAAGACTCCAGCGTATTCCTGGTAATACAATACATAATACATTAAACCCAAATAAAACTTATAATGAATGCAGTAATAACATAGTAAATATGTATAACTTAAGGAATGTATCTGACTTGAGTCAGTTGAGACTCAATCTCCTTGTGAATCTTCTCCCACACCGTGTCGAGCGAACCGGTAGACGTGTTAAGCCACCGCTTCAATGTAGCGTGAGCACTCTCCACCCTACACGACGTCGTGTTGCCGAAATGTAAAAAAGAGTTCGTCCACGCTCTGACAAACTTATCCTTGTGGACTAACCATGTGTGCTCCACATATTCTAGCACACGAGGAAAACCCGCGTATGTAACATTCATAACATCTACGACATTTTTTTATTCGTGCAAGTTGCTCGCCTCGACAACCTTCTTCCACTTGCCGTGCGTGAACTTCTGAGCGAAGACCTTATTTTTTGCTGTTAGTCTATACACCTTGTCTTCCACATCCTTGTTGATGTGCCACGTACACAGTAAGTGGACCGACTGTGGGAAATTCGTGTGGATAGGAGTAATCAACCCCAACTCCCTGTCTGTGACAATGACTGAAGGATGTAGATCAGGCCCTATCAGAAGTCTCAACCGCTGTAGGACCCAGTCATAGTTGTGCGCGGTTCGTCCTTAAAAATTTCGTACGCAATTAAGAAGTTCTTGTTGCACGGCGTCATTCCAATAATCTCAATCAACATCATATGATACATGTAACAAGAGGATAAAACATACAATAAAAAAAACTTACTCGAACATGATAATTAAATTAAGATTCACAATCAACTGTCTATTTACGAAGTAATGTAACGTACCTGTTGGATTTGTATGTGAAATATATACCGACATACGAGTAATATGTCCGGAATAAACTGTCTGCTTGCAGATGCGACATGAACACACGTGTCAACGCCTCTGTGTCCGGATCAACATCAGTGTAGACTATGTAGTTGTTGACCGTAGCCAAATGCAGAAGCTGGCCAGCCACATCTCTACCCTCCAAACTATCTCTCCGCAATTTAACTTTATAGTTATACACTTGTCGGCGAGTAGCGTTGTCCACAGGGTTTTTCTCCTGAATCGCAACCAGAACTGCTGCCGGTTTTGCGGAGCAGCAGTCATATCATGGACAATCTCTTTGGATGAATCGCTGAATCCGCTCATCTGTCGATGACCCTCGGGATGCACAACCAACGTATGATTATGCGTTCTCTTCTCGTCATCTAAAGGAACCGAGATACACCATTTTTGGGATTGTGCTTCAAGTTTGACTTTTATCATGAAAGGGCAGCCAGTCGCTTTTGTTTTCGAACGTCTCAAAACAGCATTAACGAAATTTCCTACTTTTCTTGTACTGCCTCTGTAACGTTCCCCTCGATGACACCTCAACGCTTTTCCTCCTTTGTCTAAATGTTTCGAGATGGTCAATTGGAAACCCCATATCATAGCAATGTTTTTTGCCCATTCAACAGCTTCATCACAACTATCAAATAGGTCAGCTGTAGTGAAACAACATCCGTAATGAAGACCGTCTCTCCAAAATATTCGACTGAATCCTGTAATATATTACAATATATGTTAATAATTTTACAAAATAATCAATTTTAACTTCTAACATAATAATAGTAATTTGTAGTTTTTTAACTAATCTGATATAATACTAATAAATTTATAACTTATAACATAATATCAATAAATTTTATTTTATAAGATAATCAATTCTAATCTATAACTTAATAATTTATACTAATATAATTTTGTCTATTATTAATTTATACTATTATTTTATAATAATTATCATAAATACTAATATAAGTTTTTATATACTAATATAGTAGTTAGTATAATTATTAGTATAATTGTACTAATAATTATCCTAAATACTAATATAATTTTTGATATACTAATATATACTAATATAGTAGTATAAATAATTCTATAGTAATTAGTATCATAATTATACTAATTACTAATATAATTTTTAATATATATTATTATAAATTATATTAGTATATAAATTTAATTTTAATAAATATTAATATTTATTTTTTAATTTTTTTAAATATTAATATTTAATTACTATTACAAAATATTAATATAATTTTATTATTAAAATTTTTAATTAGTTTTAAAATATATATTAATAATTATATATTTTAATTTAAAAATTTTTAATTAAAGGCGGCCGCGCGCGACACAAAATGGACGGCCAGCTGCCTGCGGCTCGGAGCTGAAAAAACGGCCGTGTATAGCGGCCTGGTTGGGATCGACCGCAGAAAAAAAAAAACGAGATGTGGTCGCGTTCGGCGGCCGTCCCAACCATAACGCGCCGCAATCGCCGGCTGGCCGGCTCCAGTCCGGCCGGTTTGACCGACCGGCTGCCGTATGACTGGTCTTGTTGGAAAGCATTTTTTAGCCGGAATTATTCAGAGGTGTTTTCGGAATTTTTCTGGGCTCGGTTCGGCCGATAAATAGGTCGGAAGGTGGGACATTCTCTTTTTTAAAAAAATAAGAGTGAAGGGCAAAATTATCTTTTAAGAGGGTGATACGTAGTAATAAGGCCATCTCCAACCGAAAAACTCAAACTCAAACCCATTTTGCAGTAACTATCCCATTTTGCAGTAATTCATCTCCAACCGAAAAACTCATTCTCAAACCCAAAAGAATATTCCCAGAATATTCTCTTTTACACCAACTTTTATAACTTTTCAATACTACCCACTTATTTTACAACTTTGCAAATTAAACCATTCTATTATTTTAAATTCAATTTGGACTTTATGTAATTAAAATTAATTATGCATAATA
>CACSLK010026459.1:1385-13965 GCA_902706635.1 Striga hermonthica | reverse complement strand
CTGCTGTGCGCGCGGATACGCTGACACGCATGCGGTGTGAACTGGCGCTCTGCTGGTGTCGCCCGCACGTTGACTGCTGGCCGGTGCGCTGCTGCCGCTACGTGCGGCAGCGCGACCACGGCCGACCCTTTGCCGACCGTCCGGCGAACTCTTCCGACCAAAATGATTTCTTTAGACTTGTTCTGACATAATATGAGCATTAAACTGAATTTAACCGGAAATTGCTGAACTTACTCTCCGACCCTAATACCCGGCCGTGGCACACTCGCTACGTGCGAGGCCTACGGCCTTCGGCCAGCCTTCGACCAAACAGGACATAGTTAAACCTAACATACTTAACCTGAATGCACTTATTAACCACAACCTGAAAACGTAACAGGTGCATACTGAACATGAGAGGTCGTGGCGGGCGCGCCGTGCGCCGCCGACGGCTATACGCCGTCTCCCGGCCGAACTACCTTTTTCCATGGCAACCTCCGAACAATCATGACATGAACATCATTTTAAGACAACTTAAAACATAATCACACTGATAGAACATGCTAATTTCTGAAGGCACAAGCCACGGCCCGAGGCCACTCGAGGCCACGCGATAAGCGTTGGCGACGGCTGGGGCCATGACATCGACAATACTTCATCTTTACTCGACAAATCTGAACTTACTAAACATGATAAATCAAATAAAGGCTAAACAATCGATAAACGCTCGGGATTGCCGGACTGAAATGAACATAAATCGGTTATGATCTTACTTAAGATAATCGAACTAAGGCACGACTTTGCTAAAAAATTCTCACATAAGACTTGAACACTAAACCTTAAATTGACCTTATCAACATTAATATAAGTTGAAGAAGGGATTACCTCTCCGATCGGTCGACGGAATTGGAAAATAAGGCGTGATTATAGGCTCTTGCGGTTGCCGTGCGATTGACTATCTTTGGCAGTGCGAATTGATGGAGAATTTATGGAATTTATTGGGACTAATATGCTGAATATAGAGCTATGCTTAAGGAGGGATATGCTGATAGTTTGCTATAGGAGAATTGGGGACAAATTCGGCTCAAACTCCTCATTTTATACTTGCCGAGAGGAAGATGGAGATGATGAGGGTGTGGCGTGGCTAATTCCTCCTCTCAACACTTGCTAGCTTCTTATAAGACTTGAGATGACTAAGCACTTTCTTAGCTTGACAAGTGCTTAATTTTGATTGGTTAAAATCATTTCCTCTTGCATAAGAAAGACTCACGGCCTTAGATAAATTTTGGGAAAAATCTCATTATGCTCACGGCTTTTAGGGCTTAGAACAATTAATTTGTGATTAATTATCATTAATCACTTACTGTATGTTTAATTATACAATTACACATAATACTTAATTACCAAAATTATTCCGAATGTAAACGGTACGTCGAAATTCAATTTCGGTAATTCCGACTGAAAATGATTAATTCCGAAAATAATAAACGATAACATTATTATATCGGAATTAAAACGTAATTCATACCGATAAAATATCGGGATATTACAGGTATACTACTCCAACAGTCTGGGTCCCCACCTTTCTTTCTTGAAAACTGTAAGTGCTGTACTGGTAGCTGTATCTGCAACTACATAAAAATGTAAACAAATTTACTAAGTACTATGCTCATAGTATTCTCAATAGTACTTTGGGATTCTTAACTTTAATTGATAACTTATCCGAATCTTAAAGATAATTTCGGCTATAGCTCAAATGAACATTAATTCATTGAACATCTTAAATTCTTAAACTTTTACTTAATGCCGAACTTAAACCATATGAATCATGATTTTGAAACTTAGATGTTGGTATAAACTCATATACCATTTAAATAACTTGAAAGTGAAAATAACTAAATTCCACATACACAAATTCATGATTCAAACCTTATCTTAAACTTACATATAAATAAAAATGGTAACTTAAACCTCATCAAAACCATATTATAATATCAATATACTATTCTTGAAACAATTCATAGAATTGTCTTCTTAACACATTCAGCTAAAACTCAATCAATACTCATATAAATCATGTCTTTAAAATCATTAACTTATTCTCATATAACTTATAAGTGAAAAATAACTCAACATATTCAACTTATTCCAACATCAAATACATGATTTATAAACTATTAAACTTGTGTTGAACTTGGTAATGAAAAGTATAACTTAATTCTCATATCATCCTAACATCAAATCATAACACTTAATTCATGATATTACTAAGCAAAACTTAAAACAATTTATATAAAATTGTATTCCCAACATATTAAACAAAAACTTGATCACTTTACTCATCACTTAATAGTATGAGAAATTTCATTTCAATTACTCTTGAAACTTTACCATGAAATACATAATATATGCCATCTAATCATAGCAACACATTCAATTCTCAACCTAATATCATGAAATTCACTTTGCATGCTAACTTCAAAATCTTTATCTCAAATTATAACATGTCAAATAACTTAATCCTTGTTCGTAAATACTCCTCATCTACACAAGACTTACTCATTATTACTATAAGAATTTACATTCTAACATGTAATGAAGGTGATAACATGTAAATTCTATTCATTCTCAACTTAAACTCAATCCAATAATATGCTCAATTTATATCTCAACTTAAAACAATTTAATTCTTATTCTCATTATTACACATAACTTAAACTCATTGAAGTCATAAACTCCATTATAATTTCAACTTCATATTTATCAACATATATGCTAATAACTACTTAACTCATATAAAACATGAAGTTAAGATAAATAATTACCTCCTTCTTGAAAACTTGAACTTGAAAACATGCTAGAACTTGAACTTGAAAACTTTGATTCTTCACTACAAAATTACCTCACTTTACTATCATTTCTACCACTCAAACTCTCAAATAAACTTATATAACTTTGTAATATTTCTTTGGTGTGAAAATTCAGATTTGGAAGCCCTCTATTTATAGGCAAATTTTAGAATAAAATACTTTGGAGTGAAGAAATTAACAAATTAAACAATTTAAACTTGTAAAAATTAATCACTTTAAATATATCCTTACCTAACATTATAACATCAGCTTTTCTTAATTAAATGCTCAAAATTAACTTTAGTTGCCACCAAAAACGAGTTAATGACAATCTGATCATTTTTGTCGGTCACACGACTCGTGTGACTTGTCACACGACTCGTGTGACTTGGTCACACGACTCGTGTGACAAAGCCGAACTTATGTTAAATGATGCTTTGAGTCACACGACTCGTGTGACTTGTCACACGACTCGTGTGACCTCACACGACTCGTGTGGCTACCCACACGACCCGTGTGACTTAAAAACTTCAATTTCTTAACTTATTTACCCTCAAAATATCTCGATTCTGAATATAAACTGATACTTATTACGAATAACTAAATGGGATATTACAATCTACCCCCCTTAAAACTATTTCCGTCCTCGGAAATACTGGAACTGGGATACATACTATCTGAGTATTTATCAAAAACTTTAAAATCTAAATCTCTAATCATCAGTTTATCCCTCCCAAATGGCATCTTATTCTCTGTGGCAATTCCATTTTATACAAACGAGGGAAATATCTCGATTCGCCAATGAACCTTTTGGTCCAAAACTGATACCGGCTATTCCTCGTAATTTAAAACATACTAAATCTAAATCTCATTGTGCTAAAGCACATAATTTGGATTGCTCACGTATACACGTATCATCAATACGTGAAAAACATTACTCATACTAACCAACTTGGGAGGTAAAACTTAATGTTAGAATACTTCTTCTACTAGTTCAAAGAACTTTGAACGGACTTATACGAAAAGAATGCAACTTACCGAACGACACTTCTCATTAGTCGAACTTTCAGAAAAACTTTATCAAAATTCATTGCTTGTCCATGCTTTATCAACTGAATACTTCTGCCAATTCTGAGCAGTCTTGCACCTTTCTTGAATTCCGACTTACTTACTCAACTATTTCTATGATCATTTTCCATCATAATGATGGTAATGCTAAACACTTTAACTTGCCTCCTATTACACAGAACATGACTATGTGGCACTTTGCATGCAATGTACCCACTACCCAGGGCCCTTCGGGTGTGGAACATTTACATGTGTGTACTCACAATGTCAATAATACCTGCAAAAATTACATATACGTTAGCATCATTGTTTGTCCTATTTTTGTGTCGATTTTCTTATATTTTCGTCGTTCTTTTTCCCCGTTTTATGTCATTACTTTTCGTATTAATGTGTGTTTTGTGTTTTATTGTGTGTTTTTAGTTTAGTTCGAGCCTTTTGTGTGTTTTTCGGTATTTTTCTCCTATTTGTCGCATTGTTTTAATTATTGGTATGTAGGTCTGAGGATCCGACGAGGAGTTGTTCGAAAAAATATTTTGGGTTGGTGAATAACTATTGGATAGAGAAGGCAGTTGGTTACGTGATGGAAAAGTCGAAACTCGATTTCGAGTACAAACGAAGTTTTACGAACTTAAAATGGAATGTGATGCGTGCATGGGCCAAGGACACAAGCTTCACGCCATCGTCACGACCGCGAGGAGCTTCAGAGATCACTCATTCCCTCTCCGCGCCGTGAAGAGCGTCGCGCCGCGACAGGAAGGTGCTTCGCGCCGTGGCCGTGCTCCGCGCCGTGACGACTCGCGCCGTGGAGGAGTGCCTCGCGCCGTGGAGGAGTGCCGCCTCGCGCCGTGAGGAATGCTCCATGCCGTGCTCCGCGCCGTGGCCCCGAGGGATGCTGCTCGCGCCGTGACACCTCTCGCAGTGGGATCTCCTCGCGTCGCGACGGACCACTCATTAACGCCGTGGTGAGCTGAAAGAAACCATCCTTCTCCGCGACGCGGCGGATTCTCGTGCCGCGACGCCCTGTGCGTTCTCGCCGTCAAGAGTTTCTACCTCGAGCCGTCAGTAGTTAATTCGCAGTTAATTCTCGCCGTCAAGAGTTTCTCCTCGAGCCGTCAGTAGTTAATTCACAGTTGATTCGCGCCGTCAGCAGTTAATTCGAGCCGTCAGCACTTAATTCGCGCCGTGCCAAGTGCATAATATGGTCTGGCTTTTGTGCTCCACTTGAGAGATTTGGTCCGCTGTATAAATTCATTGCTCTGCTGGATTGGAAAGTATTCGGACTTTCTTTGATTTTTCTACAGTTTTCTTCTTCTTCTGTACTCTGACTCTTTCTTATTGTTAACCTTCCTTCTTCGTTCTTTTTCTTTCGTTCTCCCCTGCTGGGGAGAAGATTTTATTCTTTCAGTTGTATTTTGGTTTGTAATATTTGTTGTTCGAGTGTTGATCGATTTTTCGACGATATCTTCGGCAATTTGGTTTGTAAGCTATATTACTCGTGTGTTGATTGGCTTCCCTACGACATTCTCTGCATCTCAGTTTGGTTTTATGTTGCTCGTGTGTTGATCGGTTTCCCGAAGGCATTTCCGACAATTCATTCGATTGTAAGTTTCCGATTTTCATTAGCTTAATCGTGCATTAGGAAATTAAGGACTTTGTTCAAAGACTTAATATTCCGTATTTTGTATCTAGATTGCGATCTCGTTGTAGAAGTAATTTAATGTGTTTTGGCTAATGATATTCGATTTGTGTTTTTGTGTTTATTAATGTGTGTTGTTGAATTCGTTATTAGGAAAGTCGTGACTCATGTTTGAGCTTGGCTATTCCGAAGGTAACGTGTTTAACGTCATGTTCTCGTTATTGCGGACTTAGTTATTAAGACTCAATGTTCTTTTATCCTTAGCGATCCATTTTCGGAAGTTAAGGTTGTTCGGTCTCATTTTAGTAATCTTTAGTGATCCGGTTCGGAGGCTAGAGGTTTGTAGTTATAATATTTCAATTTGCTTTGTCTATTTTATTACCGTATTTATAATTCATCCAAACAATCCTTTGATTAGAATGTTTAGGAATTTGGTCTTGTGAAATTGACGACTAGATAGTAAACGACGCTCCGAACAGTCTTCCTTTGAGAACGACCCGAGTCCGGATAGCTCGGTTACTAATTTATCCACTCACAAAAATATTGCAAACAAAATGGCGCCGTTGCCGGGGAAGGCGAGTAGGACGCCAAGTTGACTATCTAGTTGTCGTTTGTTTTCGTGTTTCGCTTCATTTTTGTGATTTTTGTTTGTTTTTCATGTTTCTCTCTGTTTCTCTTATTTTGTCTCGTTTGTTAATATTTTGTGTTTTTAGTTTCGTTTTGTTATTTTTCTTTGCCTGGTGTGCCATGGGTTGTTTTTCTTGTTCTTGTGCGAGGCATTACGCTTGAGTAGCTCGGATGGATCCCTATTCATATTATCATGCCGAGAGCTCATCCTGTGGATACCCCGACTATCAACAAGGGGTTACTTCCTTTTGTGGCACGAGCCATTCTTATTCCACGCCCCGAGGCACATACGACTATCACTATCCGGTCTACGACGAGATTCTTCATTACTACCCTCCACCTCCCGGTTACTTTGACGCTAGACTTCCACCCGAGCGGACTCGGACTCCACCAACACAAGTAGACGAGATTATGGCAAAATTGGAGGAGATCAATCAATCCCTTCGTGCTTCAAAGGTTCCCTTATCCGAAAAAGAAGAAACCGAGTCCTACATTCTTACCTCTCAGTTATTTGAGCACCCGTCAATTGGCCAACCTTGTTCATCTAGTCCCGGAGCTTCAATTCATTCCAAGGTTGGACCAATCGATCGTCACAAAGAAGTTTTGGCGAGTACTCAAGAGGCCCTTGCGAGCCTTATGTCGATCATCGAGGAGTTTCACAGTTGGAGGTGCATTCCGATTCCATCCGTTCTACAAATTTCACTCACGAAGTTCGACTCTACCGTGGTGTCCTTTCTCGATTTGGACGTATCTCATACTCCGCTCGGTAGATATTCCTCTCTATCGGCGAAAATTATTCGAGAGAGCACTCGGTTGGAGGGCGAATTTCGAGCTATGGTGGATCGATTTGTTTCCTTGAAGGAGATGGGCCTCACTCCCGTATACGATGGAACATAATCCCTTGACACGAGTGAGGACATCGACGATCTAATTGTCAAAGAAATTCCTCCTATTGACGACGTGGCCTTACAATCTACGATAGGTACGTCAAATCTCTCTTTTGTTGATGGTGCATTGGGCTTTGATTCGATTATTGAGGAGGAGTGTACGGATTCGGGGGTTGATGTTGTTGATGGATTTGAGAAAAAATTCTTTGATGATTTGATTGACCCGAGTGGTGATGACGGTGTTGGTGGTGATGTGGAGGAATGTGATGATGATTTTAGTAGTGAGAAGGATTTCGGGCATTTATATGATGTCGTTGAACCGGATGAGCTGTTTGTTGATGATATACCTCGGGATGTTGAGAATGAGGTGGTGCACATGTCCTTTGGGGCATCATTTCATGTTATTGAGGATCGTGACAAGGAGGAGGAGCTCACATTCGCGCTCCCGATGCTTGATGAATACGAATCCGAGATGATACTTGTGACGACCGGGATTATTTCGACTTGCTCCACGGATATTTTGATATTTTCGGAGGTCGATTATGGGGCCTTAATTCGAAAGGACTTATCTCTTCTCTTGGTGGTTGTCAAAATTCGGGCTCGATTTCACAAGAACTCGGCCACGAGAGATTCTTACCGTGCCTGCCTCGATGCCGAACTTCCATCGGGACTTCTCTTGCAAAATACAAAGGCGTGGCACGATAGACATTTCTTTCTAGACCCCGGTTGATTTGTACAGGTTTCGTCAAGCTAATGACGTTAAACAAGCGCTTCTTGGGAGGCAACCCAATTGATTTACTGTTTTATTGTGTGTTTCGTTTATGTTTTTATTTTATTTTTGAATAATGAGAGTGTTTGGAGTGTTGTTTTCAAGGCAGGATGTATCGAAGCGCCGATGATCATTCATGCGGAGTTGGTTGCGTGAGCGCTATGGCGAGCATCGACAAGGATCTTGAGGCCGATATTTTGCACTTTCACGAGTACGTATGTCTACGTCGAGTTTATGCATCCACGGTTACCATCCCTCCGAGACACACACGTATGGCCTCGTTTGTTTCATGTGTTCACTAATACACCATTTGGACGGCTTCATTATGCTTGACGGCTTTCGGATGATTTCCTCTATTCCCTCCGCACTATCACTATTGGACACACGGTGGTAGCGACCATCGTGTCGAGTATGCATTTTTCTTTTCTTATTTTCTCTTTATTTATATGTTTCTTGTGTGTCTTCGTGATTCTTTTGCTTCTAGTATTTTGTTTCCGTTGTTATCGCATGAACTTGAATGATTATGTGCTTTCTCTTATACTTGTTGGGTTAAGCAATGAGGACATTGCTTTGTTTTAAGTGTGGGGGAGGGTTTCGTGATTATGCATGTTTATGTGATATTTTGCTCGTTTTTGGTGTTTTATTTTTTTTGTGTATTTGTATGTTTGTGTTTACTCTCCCGCATGATGCTTAATGTTTGTTCGAGAGTCGAGATAATAAGTAGTAAGTTGAGAATATTGATTGGATTCATTGTTAACTTTTGTGCATTATGAATTTGATGATTTGGACGGTATTATAGAATTGATCGATTATTTATTAACGTAGAACCCGCATGTGAATTCACTAAATTGTTTTTGTCCCTTATTATTTTCGATTGATGAACTAGAGAGATGTCTACTTCTTGCTCAACATGTTATGCTATTCGTGAATGTATCGATTTGTGCCACTTCCAAAAAAAAAAAAAAATGAGAATAATGTGAGTTCGCGATGAAGTACGGACTAGGCTCCTCTTATTCCGAGCCACTTTGTGAAATGGGATAATGAGCCCGGGAAACCGGTCTAGGAAACTCGAGGAAACCCCTCGAGGATAAACCTAGATAATCATTGTCCGGAAATCTCGTTTGGAAAAATAAACTCACAGAAATAAGTTCGTGAGAGTTGAAAGGATTAAACTCCACTTGGTTCGGTTGGTCTAGGCGAATCGAACTAATGAGTATCGGAAACCGGCTTGGGAGACTCGAGGAAACCCCTCGAGGATAAACCTAAGTAATAATTGTCCCAACGGCTCTCATTCGGAAAAAGTGACTCATTTAAAAAAAAAATGATATAAAAAGTGAGTTGGTTTAAGGTCTCGTTTATATTTTCTTATGTTGATCAGATCTTATTTAGCTTTTTGTGCGTTTATGTATTGGAAGGGGGCATTGATCGAGTAAATCATGTGTAGATGACACGGGACGAATTTTTGTTTTGTCGAGTTTATTTTGTGGGAATATGTTTTCAAATTTGAGTTTGGTTCTATGATCACCGGAGGATAATGAGAATTGTGTGATTGCACGATTGTTAATTTTGGACCGATCGATATATCTTTTCAAGCTATTTGTTATTTTGTTTGCTTGAGGACAAGCAAAAAGCTAAGTGTGGGGGAGTTGTTTGTCCTATTTTTGTGTCGATTTTCTTATATTTTCGTCGTTTTTTTTTTCCGTTTTATGTCATTACTTTTAGTATTAATGTGTGTTTTGTGTTTTATTGTGTGTTTTTAGTTTAGTTCGAGCCTTTTGTGTGTTTTTCAGTATTTTTCTCCTATTTGTCGCATTGTTTTAATTATTGGTATGTAGGTTTGAGAATCCGACGAGGAGTTGTTCGAAAAAATATTTTGGGTTGGTGAATAACTATTGGATAGAGAAGGCAGTTGGTTACGTGATGAAAAAGTCGAAACTCGATTTCGAGTACAAACGAAGTTGTACGAACTTAAAATGGAATGTGATGCGTGCATGGGCCAAGGACACAAGCTTCACGCCATCGTCACAACCGCGAGGAGCTTCAGAGATCACTCATTCCCTCTCCGCGCCGTGAAGAGCCTCGCGCCGTGACAGGAAGGTGCTTCGCGCCGTGGTCGTGCTCCGCGCCGTGGCCGTGCTCCGCGCCGTGACGACTCGCGCCGTGGAGGAGTGCCTCGCGCCGTGGAGGAGTGCCGCCTCGCGCCGTGGAGGAGTGCCGCATCGCGCCGTGACACCTCTCGCCGTGGGATCTTCTCGCGTCGCGACGGACCACTCAGTAACGTTGTGGTGAGCTGAAAGAAACCATCCTCCTCCGCGACGCGGCGGGTTCTCGCGCCGCGACGCCCTGTGCATTCTCGCTGTCAAGAGTTTCTACCTCGAGCCGTCAGTAGTTAATTCGCAGTTAATTCTCGCCGTCAAGAGTTTCTGCCTCGAGCTGTCAGTAGTTAATTCGCAGTTGATTCGTGCTGTCAGCAGTTAATTCGAGCCGTCAGCACTTAATTCGCGCCGTGCCAAGTGCATAATATGGTCTGGCTTTTGTGCTCCACTTGAGAGATTTGGTCCGCTGTATAAATTCATTGCTCTGCTGGATTGGAAAGTATTCGGACTTTCTTTGATTTTTCTACAGTTTTCTTCTTCTTCTGTACTCTGCAACAAAAACTCTTTCTTATTGTTAACCTTCCTTGTTCGTTCTTTTTCTTTCTTTCTCCCCTGCTGGGGAGAAGATTTTATTCTTTCAGTTGTATTTTGGTTTGTAATATTTGTTGTTCGAGTGTTGATTGATTTTTCGACGATATCTTCGGCAATTTGGTTTGTAAGCTATATTACTCGTGTGTTGATTGGCTTCCCTACGACATTCTCTGCATCTCAGTTTGGTTTTATGTTGCTCGTGTGTTGATCGATTTCCCGAAGGCATTTCCGGCAATTCATTCGATTGTAAGTTTCCGATTTTCATTAGCTTAATCGTGCATTAGGAAATTAAGGACTTTGTTCAAAGACTTAATATTCCGTATTTTGTATCTAGATTGCGATCTCGTTGTAGAAGTAATTTAGAGTGTTTTGGCTAATGATATTCGGTTTGTGTTTTTGTGTTTATTAATGTGTGTTGTTGAATTCGTTATTAGGAAAGTCGTGACTCATGTTTGAGCTCGGCTATTCCGAAGGTAACGTGTTTAATGTCATGTTCTCGTTATTGCGGACTTAGTTATTAAGACGCAATGTTCATATATCCTTAGCGATCCGTTTTCGGAAGTTAAGGTTGTTCGGTCTCATTTTAGTAATCTTTAGTGATCCGGTTCGGAGGCTAGAGGTTTGTAGTTATAATATTTCAATTTGCTTTGTCTATTTTATTAGCGTATTTATAATTCATCCCAACAATCCTTTGATTAGAATGTTTAGGAATTTGGTCTAGTGAAATTGACGACTAGATAGTAAACGACGCTCCGAACAGTCTTCCTTTGAGAACGACCCAAGTCCGGATAGCTCGGTTACTAATTTATCCACTCACAAAAATATTGCAAACAATCATCAACTGTACTGAACTTGCCTTTGCGTCGGGAAACCTTCTGATCAAAATTACTATCAACACTTATATTCCTATGACTTTAATATTTCCAATATATCTCAACTAAAACTTATTTGGAAATTACTGCACTGCATAAATTACCCAATTACTGATCATACCACATTTCACCTATCGAGGTGAATTATTATGTCCTCAATAATGCTGACCGACACAACTCAACTTCACAATAATTCATTCTTCAATTATTTCCGACATCTCACATCTGCTTCTATTGCATTAACTGCGTACTGATTGCTTCTTTCAGACATTAATTATATTTTTATGCCTGAATCTTATCTCTGGAAACTTACCTCATACACTTCGATCTTCTATAAACAACATCGCTAATTCTTCAGTCTTCTTCAGCAATGGTCCGAAATAACCAATGGATCCGAAACTTTCAAACATTCACAAATCATATTCCTTTCTTCCCTTTAATATCATAAAAAGGATTTATTGATCTCGAGTGGAAAGATTGAGAGTGCTAATGATCCACAATATTCCAAATGATATACGATGGTTGATTGAAGCAAACGTCCGAATCTCTGGCAAATTTTCAAATTCTTGTAAATATCTGTCCGGTATGGGTAGAAGTACTCTTGCCAAGAAACGTAGAGCAAAACGAATAGGCGGCTGCTATAAATGTGCTCGATCGAATTGCGATACCCGATGCAAATCGCTGGGGTTTGTGTCCATAAATCGAGAAGATAAAATAGCTTTCATTAAGAATGGCTTGAACAAGGAATCCCTGGATCAAACCCTCCAACAAATTCTCGATACACATCCCAGTGGATATGTGCATCGAGAGCTTATGTCTTTATGGGTCTATTTTAAAGATGAACAAAACCGCTATAGTTTCGAAAATATTGTTGCTAAAGATCCTGTTTGCAACATCCATCTCTGTTAACTCCTTATTAAAAGGTATCTGGTTTCTTCTGATAATACATCTCATTTAATGCTCAACTTCTTCCTTGTGTGTTGCTTATGTCAATATAATACTCCTTTTTCTTTCTTTAAATATCCCCTCTTTTCTTCAATTTGAGTATCTCTCTACTCCAAATGGAGACTTCTGAATCTTCTCAAGTCACAAAAGTTCTTCCTTCTATAAAAACCATTTGTGTTCTTGGAGGATCTAAACTTGTATCTTATTCTCAAAATATCAATATTGTATCCCAACTAATGCGAGAATTGGGAAAACAAAAGA
>CACSLK010026431.1:2074-14506 GCA_902706635.1 Striga hermonthica | reverse complement strand
CATCTATAATTAAGCAAAACCCCAAAAGAATTATATTGGATCGGGTTGCACAATAATTTTATAAATCTAGTTACCGTATTTTTCATATGACTAAATCGCAGCAAATTAAAAGAAAATCACGTAAATATTTTCATTTTGACACCAAATCGCGGCAATATATGTTAGAAATTGGAAAGAAGATCGTCTACAATATTAGCTCTGATGGTGGGAACGCTGCTCTTACAACGCTGCTCTTACAACTCAAACTCCTATTCCGTTTTTGTTGGAAAAGGTATATTCCCATTCGACCCAATGTATAAATTTGACTTTTCATTTTGAATTTCGAATAAAACCGGGCTTTTCTAAATTATTTACTAAGAAAATTATAATTGAATTTTTTAGGCGGGAAATTAGTTACTTTTTCTGGTAAATGCCAAACCTTTTTATATTTATATTGTTTAAAACAAATATTAAACAAAATGCTTTAAACATAAATTAGATAAGGAATTAGATAAAGAGTTTTGAATATGCCTTTTTTTCTTATTATAGATAGACTTTACGTACAATTTTTGACTTCAACGATTTTATGGGATTTGTTTTGACTAAGTCGATGTTATTATGGAATAAGACAAATAAATAAAAACTTTTTTATTTTAGTAAAGATTATACGTTTTTTTTTTTTTGACTTATAGGATGTTATGTGATTTATTTTTTCTTAAACCGATTTTATGGGATATAAGACATATAAATAAAATAATTAAATAAAATTCTGGATAGAAATAGCAATGCAATAATTATGTTGACTTTTCAACCTACTAAATTCAGTAAATGGGATACCTTATTATATAATTATAGATTCTCTTTTCTCTCTCATCCTTCTCTCTCTCTCTAAATCCTTTTTCTTCCTCATCATCTCCCTTCAACCATTCTTATACAATTTTCTTAAATTCAAGTACAGAAATTAACCATTATATTATATAAATTACAAAAACAATTGGATCACAACATGCGATTGAAAACTGAGAATGAAAAAGTGAGTTTACAAGATGTGTTGGAACCCTTTTTATATCTAAGGTTTCCACAATGGTAAAATGATAATATTACAAATACCTATAGTAAATATAAATATTTGAATATAAATATTTGAATATAAATATTAAAGTGGTAAAATTAACGGTAAATTCTTAATAAATCCCCACTCCCCTTTTCATCTTCCTGTTCAGTCCCCAAGTAAAAAAGTTTTCCACTGCGGTCCCTAATATAATTTTCTCTTTTCTTACAACTCCCCATATATATATTAATATTATTATTATCCATTTATTTTTATTGAAAATCATAAAGAAACCCAAAACACACAACTCTCTCTCTCTCTCAACGACCGTGTATCTCCGTCGCCGGCCACCTTCGTGAAGCTCGGCCCACCACCACCTCAAGATATCAATAGTGAAATTTATCCATAATTATCATAAAACAAATGCTATCCCAGTGAAGCATTTCAATTTATTAAATGATGGAGTATTTCAATTTATTATTTCCCCAAATCAAAAACCTAATTCTCACTCCTTGAAATGAATTCGGATGCGGCAAATCGGATCCTTTGCCTTCTCAGTTTCCAGATTGAAAATCTGAAAGCAATGGTCTTCGCCGTCAAGCACCACTACCTCAATCTCACTTTTCCACCTGCTCTTCTCACCTTCTCTGCGTAGGCCAAACCTCTCGCCGTGAGCTGGTCCTTCTCTGACAGAAAATCCATCAATTTGGAGCATCTCAGCCCGGAAAGCGGGTTGATCAGCGAGTCGTTGATCCCTCCGGCGGTCGTCGGGAGTGTGGAATACGTTTTTTTTATTTTATTTTGTTTTGAGTAGTAGTATTTTTGAGTACTGTGTATATTCTATTTTGGAAGGAAAATAAGAGCAGCATGTGAACAGGCTTCATGGAAGAGAAACATACCAGGCAAACCAATTGAAAGAAATAGCACACCATTTATTGATTGGAATATTGAAGAGAAGCAACAGGATATATTTGTTTTTCTCTTTGTTTTTTTTTTATGCTATTGATGTGATATAGTTCGTATAATTGTTGAACTCGCGTTTTATGTTTTTTTTTCATAGTTCACTAGATGTTTTTGGATTTGATAAAAAAATTTGTGATTAATTTGTTCTAGTGGAATTTGGCATGTTGCCTTAGTCTACAAGTGATATTCACTTGTAGGCTAAATTTTGAATCTTTCGTGTTTATTTAATTTCCGCTGCGTATTTTAATTTCTTATTTTCGTGTAAAATCTAGATATTTGCGTACCTAAAATTCTAACAGGGAGCGAACACCCACAGCCTGTAGAGTAAGGTCTGGTCGATGCCCTCTTTTGGTTCTTTTCCAATCGGGTCGGATCCCCAAAAATACAGGTGCAAAAGGATTGCGCCGACGACTTTGGTGTTTTCGGGAAGGGGATCCGACACAGCGCGCAGGGCGATGTTATGGGCTATGATGATTGGGTTCGTATATTAACGGAAAAAATGTGGAAAGTACGTTTTGGAGGTTTTGTTAATATCCAGGTTTCTTTGACAATCCTTGGTTTTGCGCTTGTAATATATATTCAAGACTTGACCACCTGATATTTAATCCATGGGACATGGTTTTTGTTTATTTGTGAAGTTTAACTCAACTTATCCTATAAAGGGAGAAGAAAAAAGCACAAGAATGAGATTGTACATGTATTTTGTGGGGTTTATCATTTCTTGCAAGAAATTGGAATATATCATATCTCAGCTTGATGAGATGAAGCAAACAAATGAGGGGTATGGTGATGCTGTTTGAGGCTTGTGATGTGTGAAAACTGTAAGTATCTAGCTCGATTTCATTATATATGATATGACAATTAAAACAACGATTATTTTACCGAACCAGCATTATTGAAAATATTGGAACAATGTGAGTGGACATGATGCTCGAATTGCAAATGCACTTGTAAAGATATTGTTTTTGGAGTTGATTGAGATGAGAACTGTTCCATGCAGAATAAAATAATGAGTTTCAATGCGTCTAATGTTCTCATTTTCTTCCACAATTTAACTTTGCGATTGTGCTGTTTGTATTTCTGTTCATGCTCTATGTACTTGCAGTATCACATTCTAAGCTAGTATCGTTGAATGCTCGATTTATCATCTTGTTTAGTTTTTAATATCTATGAATAATTGGAGGTTGGCTGAAGTTTTTCAAGTTGGAGCTTGAACTATTCATAGGTGTTGTATGGGTGCATTTCTTGTTTTGTTGTATCACGCCTTTTGTTCAATGGTCGTGTTGATTTTTTTAAAATGATAATTATATGACCCATAATCACTCTCGCATTAGTTTATATGAGATTTAAAATGTTTTTAATTGAGTTTAATCGCAAATTGGTCATGAACTCGACACACTAATGAGAAAACGCTAATAATACACTTCATTTCATTGAATGACACACTTCATCTCATAGAATTATCATACATGACTGCTCCAAATTCTACCCACATATTTTAACTTCAACTATTTTTCATCCAAATCACGCGTTAACGATCTACATGAAAAGGTAGACATGAAAGATTAAAAAAAAAATCACGATTCCTGAAATAGTATTTGTTTTAGCGAAAATAGTACCACATCTTCTTCTACGTGGTACCTGTTTTTAATAGATTAGTACCTACTTTTGTGAAGTAAAATGGATTATTTCAATTTTGGTCAACATTTACAAAAAGTAGTACCAGACATAGAGTAAGATAGTACTAGTTTTGAATTGTTGTAGTACCTGATATTGGGTCTCTAGTACTACTTGTAACGAACACATAAAAACACCAAATTTTGGTTTCAAATGATGTTTATATGACCCCTATCACTCTCACATAAGTTTATATGAGATTTAAAATGTTTTAATTGAGTTTATTCACAAATTGGTTATGAACTTGACACACTAATGAGAAAACACTACTAATACACTTTATTTCATTGCATGACACACTTCATCTCATAGAATCATCATACATGACTACTTCAAATTCTACCTATATGTTTTAACTTCCAGTATTTTTCATCCAAATCACGTCTGAACAATCCACGTGTCATGGTAGACATGAAAGATTAGAGAAATCACAATTCTAAAATAGTACCCGTTTTATCCAAAGTAGTACCACATATTCTTCTACGTGGTACCTGTTTTTGATCAATTAGTACCTACTTTTGTTATTGAAAATTGATTATTTCAATTTTGGTCAATATTTACAAAAAGTAGTACCAGACATCGAGTAAGATAGTACCAGTTTTATATTGTTGTGGTACCTGACATTGGGTCTTTAGTACCACTTGTAATGAACACATGGAAACACCGAATTTCGGCTTCAAATGATGTTTATATGATCCATAATCACTCTCACATTAGTTTATACGAGGTTTAAAATATTTTTAATTGAGTGTATTCGTAAAATGGTTATGAACTGACATACTACTGCGAAAACAGTACTAATACACTTCATTTCATTGAAATTACATACTCCATCTTATAGAATCATCATAATGACTACTCCAAATTCTATCTATATATTTTAGTTTCCACTATTTTTCATCCAAATCACGTGTCAATGATCCATGTGTCATGGTAGACATGAAGGATTAGAGAAATCACAATTCTTAAACTAATACCTGTTTCAGCCAACATAGTACCACATATTCTTCTACGTGGTACCTGTTTTTGATCAATTAGTACCAACTTTTGGTCAACGAAATGGATTATTCAATTGTGGTCAAGATTTGCAATAATTGGTACCAAACCTAAAGTAAGATAGTACCTGCTTTCGGTGTTTTAGTACTAGATATCAGTTCTTTAGTACCAACTCCGACGAACATAAAAAACACCAAATTTCGGTCTCGAATGATATTTATATGACCAATAACCACTCTCACATTAGTTTGTATGAGATTTAAAATGTTTTAAATTGAGTTTAATCGTAAAATAGTCATGAACTCGACACACTAATGAGAAAACACTACTAATACACTTCATTTCATTGAATGACACACTTCATCTTATAGAATCATCATACATGACTACTCCAAATTCTACCTATATGTTTGAACTTCCACTATTTTCTCAACCAAATCAGGTGTGAACGATCCATGTGGCATAGTAGACATAGAGGATTAAAGAAATCATAATTACTAAAACGATACCAATTTTGACAGAAATAGTACTATTTTTTCTTCTGAGTAGTACCTATTTTTAATCAGTTAGTACCGACTTTTGGTCAACAAAAATGGATTACATCAATTTTGATCAACATTTGCAAAAACTGGTACCAGAGCTAGAGTAAGATAGTACCAGCTTTATGGTGTTATAGTACCAGATATCGGGTCTTGAGTACCAACTCCGACGAACATAAAAAGACACCAAATTTATTTATGAAATGATATTTATATGACCCATAATCACTCTCACATTAGTTTGTATGAGAATTAAAATGTGTTAAATTGAGTTTAATCACAAATTGGTCATGAACTCGACATAGTAATGGCAAAACACTGCTAATACACTTCATCTCATAGAATCATCATACATGACTACTTCAAATTCTACCTATATGTTTTAACTTCCAATATTTTTCATCTAAATTACGCGTGAACGATCCACGTATCATGGTAGACATGAAGGATTAAAGGAACCACGATTTTTAAAATAGTACATGTTTTAGCCAAAATAGTACCGCATCTTCTTCTATGTGGTACCTCTTTTTGATCGAATAGTACCTACTTTTTTGAAAGAAAATTGATTATTTCAACTTTGGTTAACATTTACAAAAAGTAGTACCAGACATAGAGTAAGATAGTATCATTTATATATTGTTGTATTACCTGATATTGAGTCTTTAGTACCACTTGTAATGAACACATAAAAACACCGACTTTCGGTCTGAAATGATGTTTATATGACCCATGATCACTCTCACATTAGTTTATATGAGATTCAAAATGTTTTTAATTGAATTTAATCATTTAATGGTCATGACCTCGACTCACTAATAAGAAAACACTACTAATACACTTTATTTCATTGAATGACACACTTTATCTCATAGAATCATCATACATGACGACTCCAAATGCTACCTATATGTTTTAACTTCCACCATTTTCCATCCAAATCACGCGTTAAGGATCCACGTGACATGGTAGGCATGAAGGATTAAAGAAAATCACGATTCTTAAAATAGTACTTGTTTTACATTAAATAATACCGCATCTTCTTCTACGCGGTACCTGTTTTTAATCGATTAGTACCTACTTTTGTGAAAAAAATAGATTATTTCAATTTCGATCAACATTTATAAAAAGTAGTACCAGTCATAGAGTAAGATAATACCGATTTTATGTTGTTGTAGTACCTAATATTGGGTCTACAGTACCACTTGCAACGAACATATAAAAACACCAAATTTCGGTCTCAAATGATGTTTAGATGACCCATAATCACTCTCACATTACTTTATATGAGATTTAAAATGTTTTTCATTGAGTTTAGTCACAAATTGGTCATGAAATCGACACACTAATGAGAAAACACTACTAATACGCTTCATTTTATTGAATGACACACTTCATCTCATAGAATTATCATACATGACTACTCCAAATTCTACCTATATGTTTTAACTTCCACTATTTTTCATTCAAATCATGCGTGAACGGTCCACGTGTCATGGTAGATCTCATTGAGTGATACACATCATCTCATTGAACACACATAACTAGTCTAAATTCCACCTATATTTTTTAAATTCATCTAGTTTTTAACAAAATCATGCGTGAATGATCCACCTGACATGGTAGACGTGACGTATTAATAAAATCACGCTTAGTAAAATGGTACATGTTTTCCTTGAAATAGTACCAATAATGTTTGTATTCAGTATATGTTTTTATTCAATTATTACCTACTTTGGTCAACCAATATGAATCATTTTAATTGGTCAATGTTTGTAAAAGTAGTACCACTCCTAGAGTTATACAGTACCCAGTAAATGGTAGTTTAGTACTCGATATCGCGTCTTCAGTACCAATTTCTACGAACATAAAAAAATCAAATTTTGGTTTTAAATGATGTTTACATAACTCAAAATAACTTATACATTAGTTTCTATGAGTATTTGAACGTGTTTAATTAAATTTCTTGGACAAGTGGTCATGAACTCAATAGAGCTTTAATTTAGAAATTTTATTTTTATGTAATTTTCATTTTATGGAAACAAATTTGTCTTTTAATTTCAATATAAATAAAAATCATCCCTTAATATACCCACAACCGCAACACCCATATATTGCAACTAAAATCACTTAGACGAAACATTCCATACAAGAAACTGATACACATGATACATTAAATTGGTTGATATCCTATCATAGTATTTATTTATTTTCCTTAAAAAATAAATAAATGATGTGCTTAATTTTCAAAAAATATATATTTAAAATTTTAGTCCTTAATGACACATAGAGTTTCACAATAAATAATATAATCTCACCTTAACAGCCATTTACATTGAAATTATATTCCTTTTAGTATTTTAAAATGTTTATAACGTAATTCAGCGCATTTTGGCTCTTATACTACTCAACATAAGTAGAAATTCGTGTTGTATAAACTATTACAATATAAAATTTTGTTTGTTATAAATATCAAATATTTGCATATAATAAAATTTGGGTTGTTAATTAAAAAAAAAAATATTTTAATAATATTATATGACACTAAATTTTAGAATAAAATAACAGGTGAGTATTATAACTAATAAAATGAGAGAGGTTTTATTTTGGCATGAAATGTCCAAATTTAAATGATATGAATTTCATTTGATATGGATATAAGTGTATTTAATTTTGAAATAAAACAAGTGTTATGAATTTTATTTGGTATGGGTATTAAAGTCGAATTTTATGTTGATTTGTTATAAAATCATGGTGATATAATTCTCAACTTTTAGCATATCATATAATAACTTGTCATAAGATATTAATGATAATTTTGTAAATCACCCCTATATATAATTTGTGAATGCCCTGAGCCTAAATGCCAGACTCATATGCTTTAGAAGTTTATTTTACATAATTGTATGCTTTGTATTGACACGTGTACATGTTCGATTTTTGGCTTGAAAATTATCATAAACTATTTTAGGTTTTTTTGTCAAGTTATCATATACTACTCTTACTTTTTCTTATTTAATTCATATAATCATTCTTATAATATATATGTGTTTCTTTTTATTTTTAAATCTGTATAATTTTTTATTTTTATTTTATTTTTTGTATGTTATATCTCAATATAATCATATTTTATTGATCTTCAATTTGTATTCTATATTGCATATATAAAGTAAAAATAATTACATCTATCATTATAAATAAAACTATATTTATTAAAAATATAGTTTCAAAAATATGAATACAATATAAATTGTTTTATAACAAATACAACAAAAATCTAATTCAGTAATATACCCATAAATAATCATTTTAATGCGTTTTATTTAAGATTTTAAATAAAATAATAAAATTAAGTGCAACATACGGACCACATTTTGAATTAATTATTACTTTGTTAGTTATTCATTATTTTTTTATATACATTATCCACAATTTTACAATTTAAAAATAAATTATTTTAGTTTTTCTATTGTACAAATATTTATATATTTACGTACTCGTGTACTGGTAGTCTCGTACTAGTTGATATATATTCCTCTTGAAAATTAGATAAATTTTTGCATAAATAATTTTGAATAAATTTAAAATTATGAATTAATTTTTGAAAATTAGTTTATAAATTTGAACAACAAAAATATAGATTTATAAATTTAGTATATATATATATTTATAGGAAATAAAGATTGGTGAAATAAATTTTTCTATTTGGATGGTTACAAAAATAAATTTATATTAATTAAGAAAAAAATTAAGAAAAATTAGTAGTAAGAGAGATAAATAGTAGAAGATGATAAACAATAATAAAAAAAATATATGGAAAGAGAGATAAAAAATAATAAAAAATTAACAAAGATTATAGTGGGAAGAGAGAAAAATAATAAAATAATGTGTAAAGTGGAAGTTAAGTGGTGTGATGTCATTTGTAGATTTATTTTTTTATTTATTTTAAAGATGGGAAGTTAAGTGGAAGAATGATTAGAGGGGTAGGGAGTGCAGAGGATTTTTTCTTTTTTTTGTAGGGACTGATATGGAAGATGGAAAGATGATTGAGGATTTTTAAAGAAGTCTTCCTAAAATTAATTGTTCAAAATTAGCTATTAGTAAATATAAATATCTGAATATTTGATGTTTTTTTTTTACATTTTTTACAATTATTTAAAAATCAAAGAAAAAAGTTGATTTAAATAAATAAATATTTTCTTACAACAAGTACTTAACTATATATTTTATTTAATAATTTAAATTCTAAAGAATATATAAAAAACATATGCATGAATTATAAGTCCACGCTCATATTTTGAAAAATCGAATTCTTGTTAATGAGCACTTCAATGATAATCATTACCCTAAAAATTATAAAAATAAATAAAAGAAACTAGTACGAATCCTGTTCGATGCACGAGTAAGAGATGTTTATTAGTATTTGTAAGCAAAAAATGTTTATTAAATAATATTTATAAATTAAAAATATGAAATTAATGTATAATACAATTTACCTATATTAATTTATTTAAAA
Organism: Striga hermonthica; assembly: GCA_902706635.1. Taxonomy (NCBI): domain Eukaryota; kingdom Viridiplantae; phylum Streptophyta; class Magnoliopsida; order Lamiales; family Orobanchaceae; genus Striga; species Striga hermonthica. Next base: position 4,788 of record CACSLK010026431.1, on the reverse strand, counting down.
TGTTATATAAAATTTAATTATGTAAAATTACATAAAACATGTATATATAAAATTAGTACACAACCCGTACAATGCACATAACTAATAATAAATTACATTATATTCCATATAATAATTATTTTGATAAAAATTTATCATATATTTAAAAATTCATGTGAATAGTAAGTATAATATTAAAAATTATATTGTTTCATTAATTAAAATAAATTTATTTTTCTATGAATTATCCAATCAAAAAATTTAAGTAGCTAAGTAATTTATTAAACTATAAATAGTTGACTATTGACCCATAAGTCATGAATAATTATTTATTTCATTTTAAATTTGGAACCTAAATTTGGACTATACAATAAATCCCCTTATGTATTTTATATATGTCTATATTTTACTAATTTAATAATATCTAGATTTATTGTTGGTTACCTTATCATTAAAATTTATCAAATAAATCCCCAATCACCCGGTTCGAATCGTTCCTCTCTTTAGTACTCCTTCATTCGATTGATCGATACATACAAATTTCCTTTGAGCTCCCGAATCATAAGATCTCGTTCCATGAGCTCACGATCCACCTCATCATTCGGTGATTTTCCCATCGGATAACTAACCAATAAGGGTGCCTTCCGTCCATACACCAACCCGAAAGGAGTGAATTTGGTCGATGCATGGTACATTGTATTATACCAAAATTCAGCCCACGGTATAAATCTTTCCCATTTTCTCGGAAATTCATGAAAATAGCATCGAAGATATTGTTCAAGAATGCGATTGGTTACCTTTGTTTGCCCGTCCGTTTGAGGATGATAAGATGAGCTCATAGCCAACTCGGTACCCTGCATTTTGAAAAAGTCCTTCCAAAAACTGCTCATGAATATCCGTATCCCTATCAGATACAATGGATCGGGGCATCCCATGCAACTTTATCACATACTCAATAATCAACTTAGCTATGGATTTAGCCGTATATGGATGAGTAAAAGGAATGAAATGTGCATACTTGGTAAGACGATCCACGAACACCATGATCCCGTTGAACCCATTAGACATTGGAAGCCCTTCGATGAAGTCCATTGTTATAACTTCCCAAATTCTCTCAGGTACCGGCAAAGGTTGTACAAGCCCTCCCAGTTTCCTGGAATTCGACTTCACTCCTTGGCAAACGTCACACTTTGTTACGAACTCCCGAACGTCATTCTTTACCCCTAGCCAATAAAAGGTATTGGATAGCCTTGACCACGTACGGTACACTCCCGAGTGTCCCCCAATCTTGGCTTCGTGGAAATATTGCACCAGCTCAAGTCTCAAATGATCGATTTTCGATACATACACCCGACCTTTATATAGTAACAAGCCGCCATAGACATCATAATCTTGGACCTCCTCCTCTTGAGCTTCCATTTTCCTACGAACATCATTACAAAAGGCATCTTGAGCATTTGCCTCTCGTAGTTGATCTCATATAGCCCATTTTGGTCTCGAAATGGCTTGAAGTTCCGCCACGTCAGTCCGGCGAGATAACGCATTCGCCACTGAGTTTTGTCGACCCAGTCTATAACAAATCTCAAAGTCAAATCCCATGAGCTTTGACACAAATTTTTGTTGCTCCGGAGTCACTATTTGTTGCTCCAACAAATGCTTATGTGGTTGTTAGTCCGTCACAATTTGAATATGTCGGCCCAAAAGGTAAAGCCTCCAAACCCGAACCGCTTCTACCACAGCTAGAAATTCTTTTACGTAGACCCACCATCCTACTCGTACACTCCCCAATGCCTTACTCATATAAGCGATGGGTCGATCTTCTTGTGTAAGGATGGCTCCAATTACCACATCACTAGCATCCGTATGTACTTCAAAATATCGCCTCAAAGTTTGACATGGCAAAAATCGGAGTTGTTGACATAGCCCCCTTGAGTTTTTAGAATGCCTCCTCACTACTAGCCGACCATTTGAATCCTCCTTTTCTCGTCATCTCCGTCAATGGCTTAGCAATCGATCCAAAGTCTTTGAAAAATTTTCGATAATATCCAATCAGCCCCAAAAACCCCGTAGTTCCTTTAAATTATTCAGTTTAGGCCAATCGAGAATCGCCTCAATTTTCTTGGAATCTACTCTAACTCCTTCAAAAGATATAATGTGGCCCAAATACTTCACCGATTCTTGGCCAAAAGAACACTTCGAAGGCTTTATCTGAAAATCATTCTCCTTCAAAATATTCAAGACCACTTTCAAATGCATCATATCATATCGAGTTCATAGCAAACTGAAAAGTGGATGGTGCGTTACATAAACCAAAAGGCATTACCAAATATTCATAGTGCCCTTGATGAGTCCGGAATGCCGTCTTGTGGATGTCCTCTTCTGCCACTCGTATCTGATGGTATCCAGCTCGCAAATCTAACTTGGAAAAACAACAGGATCCTGCCAACTCGTCCAACATGTCATCAATTCTTGGAATTGGAAAACATCCTTTATGGTAGCCGCATTGAGAGCCCGGTAATCCGTACAAAACCTCTACGTCCCGTCCTTTTTCTTGGCAAGGAGTACCGGTGAATAAAAAGGACTCGTACTATGCCTGATATATCCCGACTTAAGCATTTCACGAACCTGCTTCTCAATCTCGGTATTCTGAAAATGGGCATACCGATACGGAGGGACATGTATGTTTGAGGTATGCTGTAAAAGCTGTGTTTTGCAGTTTCTATCAATTCCATTTT